>PVKV010017397.1:0-47822 GCA_004027835.1 Alouatta palliata
GATTTGCATTTCTCTAATGACCAGTGATGATGAGCATTTTTTCATATGTTTGTTGGCTTCATGTATGTCTTCTTTTGTAAAGTGTCTGTTCATATCCTTTGCCCACTTTTGAATGGGCTTGTTTTTTTCTTGTAAATCTGTTTCAGTTCTTTGTAGATTCTGGATATTAGCCCTTTGTCAGATGGGTAGACTGCAAAAACTTTTTCCCATTCTGTTGGTTGCCGATTCACTCTAATGACTGTTTCTTTTGCTGTGCAGAAGCTGTGGAGTTTGATTAGGTCCCAAGGATCATTCTTAGAGTTCTAAGATAGGTTTTTACCTTGACAGAATCTTTATAACACCCCAAATCAGGGAGGGCAAAGTGGTGATGTATTTGAAGTTATAAGTCTAGTTTAAATTATATATAGATGCTTTTGATTATCATAATGCATTAATTTAAAGAAATAAAAATATAGTATTCTTTTTTTGTTTTTTGGAGATGGAGTCTCGCACTGTCATACAGGCTGGAGTGCAATGGCGAGATCTTGACTCACTGCAACCTCCACCTCCTGGGTTCAACTGATTCTCCTGCTTCAGCCTCCAGAGTAGCTGGGATTACAGGTGCACGCCACCACACCTGGCTAATTTTTGGTATTTTTATTAGAGACGGAGTTTTACTATGTTGGTCAGACTGGTCTTGAACTCCTGACATCGTGATCCACCCACCTTGGCCTCCCAAAGGGCTGGGATTACAGGCTTGAGCCACTGCACCCAACCAAAATATAGTATTCTTAATTGTCACATGTTTAGTAACTATAACAAATGTGCTACCCTAGTGTGAAGGATTGAATGTTTGGGTCCTCCCTAGATCCATATGTTGAAATCTTAATCCCCAATATGATAATATTAGATGGGGCCTTTTGGAGGTAATTAGGTCATGAGGGTATGGAACTAATGAAGTGGATTAGTGTCTTTATAAAAGAGACTTCAGAGAGCTCTCTTGCTGTCTGTCTTTCTTTTTCCATGTGAGGATACAGTGAGACAACTGCCTTCTAGAAACCAGTGAGGTAGAAGGCTCTCAGCAGATATCAACTTTACCAGCATCTTAATTGGGAATTGGGATTTCTCAGCCTCCAGAACCATGAGAAATAAAGGTTTGTTGTTTAAGACACCCAGTCTATGATGTACTTTTTTTAAACTGAGCCCTTAATGAAAATCTTAGAATCATAAAATAACACTTATAAGTAAAAGGGAATTTATTATTCTTTCCAATGCAGAAATATGATATACCAAATTACTGATAGAATTAGAAAAATTAGCAACATTAGCAAAATAAAATTATCTTGCTAACAAAAGACTCCTTCATACCAATATAGAAAAAAAGGCTAAGCTATTTAATATTAAATAAACATCAATGGGTGAACATGTCTGCAAGTTATTACAATGGTCACTACTAGTCTGGATAGAATTTTACAGAAATTCATAAAGTGAAAAAAAATTAAAACTATGTCCTTGAGAGACAAACAGTTGCATGTAGTGATTATTGGCAGTATAACTTGTAATGAAGTTATTTTCAGAGTTACATATTCATTGTCCCAAGATTAGAAAGCCTGCAACTTTCCATTGTAAAATCAAAAGATTGGGCGTTTTATATAGCCTATTACACTTTCAAGGAGACACACTGCAGAGTGTGCATAGGGATGTGGAGGCTGCCTTACCTCTCAGAAAACAATTTATAATTTTACTTTTGTACAATCCTTTGTTTTGATGTTTCATTTCTTCATTTATTCTGATTTGATATCATCTTCCCTAGTTCCCGTAAGATTTGTTAAACTCATCATTGGTAATACTGCATTGCAATCTATTCACTTTATCTGCTTTCTTTAATTAGACTCTAAGTTCATAAAGGATAAACTATATTTTATGCTTGGTTTAATACTCAACATTTAGCATGCCACATAGCAGTCACTTAAAAGATATTTATTTACTTTATATATGCAAAATTTTGTAAATATTTTTATATTAACAGGTAGTGTCCAGACTGAAATGGATACCCCAGTATGAAGTATAGACTTTACCTTCTATAGTTTACATACTTTCCTAAAATTTCCAAGCTTTCAGAAACAATGATCTTTCTACTGCTGAGAACATCATAATGATTATGCCCTGATCGTGCTTAGCCTGACACTGCTTTCTCGGATATTTTTAACTTCTATTTGCTTGCATTAGCATTGACTATATTTTTCATTAGAAACTGCATCTAATGCTCATTTCATACTTATTTTTGCTCTATTAATGGTTCCTATGTTTTAAAACTCGAGAAATCTAAGGACTGGATAATTGTATAAATGGAGGATCATCGGTATGATGCATAGACCATTTCTGTTATCATATTATAAATATTTAATTTTCATGATTTCTTATGTGACCTCTTCACTAACGCAGTTTAATTGCACTTCTATGGGCAGCACCATATATCAGCTAGAAGTACTGCCTTTTACATTAGATCCTGCCTCTATATAATAAGAAATATATAAAAGCTGTAAATATCTTCAACTCGTTTTTTTTTTTTTTTTTTTGGTTAGGAGCTAAGGAGCCTTTTTGCTTAAGCTTTGACTGAAATCAATATTTACAGCATGGTGTGGTCAGCTATTCTGCTGGGTTTCCACAATAGAGAAAGGCTAAAATGCAGGGAGACACTGCTTTTGATTGGAGCGACTTTTGAATACAAGAACAACGGGAAAGAAAAAAGCACGAAGCCAAAATAAGCTAAAATGTGGTAGAAAACATGTCTTTGAGAAAATTTCCACTTCAAAACAGACCAACATCATCCAATTTTCTTGTATTCATTTATGCATTTTTTAAACATTGAAATACTACATAAGCATGAACTATTAATTGAAACTACCATATTACTTGCAACAATATTGTAACATGGATGGATCTGGAAGACATTATGCCAAGTAAAGTAAGTTAGACACAGGACAAATGCTGTATGATCTTACTTAAACCTAGAGTCTAAAAAGTTGATCTCATGAAACAGAGAGCAGAAAAGTGGTCACCACAGGCTGGGGGTGGGGAGGAATGAGAAAAGGGGAGATATTGATCAAAGGATACAAAGATAAGACAGATTGGAGAAATAAGATTAAATTATCTGGTGCACTGAATGGCGGACAGTTACTAATAATGTATTTCAAATATGTTAGGAATATATTATAATATATATTTCAAAATTGCAAAAAGCATAGATTGTTAATGTTCTCACAACAAAAACAGTTGGTGATGTGATATATGTTAATTGCCTTGATTTAATTGTTCTACAATATATATACACATATAGATCAAAACATCACATTGTACCCCATGAACTGACATAATCAATATATTTCAGTTGAAAAATTTAGAAATATTTAATATAATGTTAACTGATAGGATATTAATAGAATAATACTTTGATATCGAGTATTTTTTTTTTTTTTTTTTTTTTTTTTTAGACAGTCTCCCTCTGTCACTTTGGCTAGAGTGCAGTGGTACGATCTCGGCTCACTGAAACCTTTTCCTCCCGGGTTCAAACAATTCTCCCTGACTCAGCAGCCCAAGTAGCTGGGATTACAGGTGCCCACTACCACACCTGGCTAATTTTTGTAGTTTTAGTAGAGATGGGGTTTTGCTATGTTGGCCAGGCTGGTCTTGAATTCCTGACTTCAGGTGATTCTCCTGCCTTTTCCTCCCAAAATGCTGGGATTACAGGCATGAGCCACCTCACCTGAAGTGAGTTTTAATCAAGAAATGCAAGGATAATTCAATATTGGAAAACTATTAATATATTATATTCATATAGTGGTAATGGAATTATAATTCACTATTATTAAAAGTTCTATGGAGGCAAATCATACAATCATCATATTCAACAAAATTTAGGATCTACTTTTATTTAAAATATCAAAATTAAAAACAAAAGGAATTATATAATATTTTATTTGCTTGAAAATGCTGTGTTGGCCCAGGATTGAGAACCTGCAGTCTAGTTAGTTCTCTTTCTTATGTAGTTGATTAAATCCATACTCCATTTACTTCTCTTCTATGACTCTCACAGTAGGGGTTATTATTTATGTTTCGTAACATCCCCAGGGTTCAGGTGCCAGCTAGGAACAGCTCTTAAGCCCTGGAGCTCCTGAAATAATTCAAATTAGACAGGTCAGAGGGAACTAGCTAAGCCCACCCAACTTGACACCTAGAAACTGCCTTCAACAGTTCTAGCTTGTACTTAACCTGCTTCAAGGTGCAACAAACCCCTCTGTGGCCTGGCCTGCAGGCCTTCTTTCCTTTGGAGATATAAGTAACAAAGAGTTCTGCCTTTCCTCTATCCAAGTGTCAGTGTGTTGTGTCCCACCATCAAAAGAATCTTTAAATTTTATAAAAACACCATGTTAGCAATGTTTAGAAATTCTCAATGTAAACTTATTGCATATTTTTAAATAATCTAGATACTAATTATATTAATTGTATTATATTATTATATATTAAACTAAATTGGTATTACTTTAAGTATTACATTTTAATGGTTTATTGATAATCTATACAAATAAAATGGATTTTTATATATTTATATCACTTCTACCAATATACTTATTTAATAATCATTGTTAATAAATTAATCATTTCCTTTGTGCTTTCTCCTATATATGTATCTTGAAGTCTGCAAATCATGATGGTTCTACTTTTTTTCTGCAAATAACCCTTATTTTTTCTTTATTATGGTACTACCTCAGATAATATTAAATATTTAGTAGAACCACTAATAGTAGGCATCCTTGTTTTGCTTACTTATTATACTTTGAGTTCTGGGGTACATGTGCAGAATGTGCAGGTTTGTTACATAGGTAAACCTATGCCATGGTGGTTTGCTGCATCCATCACCTGTCATCTACATTAGGTATTTCTCCTTATGCTATCCCTTCCCAATCCCTTCACCCCCTCCTATTCCACCTCTATCCCCTCATTCCCCGACAGGCCCTGGTGTGTGATGTTTCCTTCCCCGTGTCCGTGTGTTCTCATTGTTCAACTCCCACTTATGAGTGAGAACATGCAGCATTTGGCTTTCTGTTTTTGTGTCAGTTTGCTGAGCATGATGAAAATCATGGTTTCCAGCTTCATCCATGTCCCTGCAAAGGACATGAACTCATCTTTTTTTATGGCTGCAGAGTATTCCATGGTGTATATGTGCCACATTTGCTTGATCCAGTCTATCGTTCATGGGCATTTGGGTTGGTTCTAAGTCTTTGCTATTGTGAACAGTGCTGCAATAAACATATGTGTGCATGTGTCTTTATAACAGAATGATTTATAATCCTTTGGGTATATACCTAGTAATGGGATTGCCAGGTCAAATGATATTTCTAGTTCTAGATCCCTGAGGAATCGCCACACTGTCTTCCACAATGGTTGAACTAACTTACACTCCCACCAACAGTGTAAAAGCATTCCTATTTCTCCACCACCTCTCCATCATCTGTTTCCTGATTTTTTAATGATCCCCATTCTAATTGGTGATAGATGGTATCTCAATGTGGTTTTGATTTGCATTTCTCTAATGACTAGTGATGACCAGCTTTTCTTTCATATGTTTGTTGGCTGCATAAATATCTTCTTTTGGAAAGTGTCTGTTCATATCTTTTACCCACTTTTGGATCTTTGTTTTTTTTTTCTTGTAAATTGTTTAAGTTATTTGTAGATTCTGGATATTAGCCCTTTGTCAGATGGGTAAATTGTAAAAGTTTTTTCCCATTCTCTTGGTTGCTGGTTCACTCTAATGATAGTTTCTTTTGCTGTGCAGAAGCTCTTTAGTTTAATTAGATCCCATTTGTCTATTTTGGCTTTTGTTGCCATTGCTTTGGTGTTTTAGTCATGAAGTCCTTGCCCATGCCTATTTCCTGAATAGTATTGCCTAGGTTTTCTTCTAGGGTTTTTTTGGTGTTAGGTCTTATGTTTAAATCTTTACCACCTTAAACTTCATATGGAACCAAAAAAGAGCCCACACAGTCAAGACAATCCTAAACAAAAAATACAAAGCTGGAGGCATCATGCTACCTGACTTAAAACTATACTACAAGGCTACAGTAATCAAAACAGCATGGTACTGGTACCAAAACAGAGATATAGATAAAAGGAACAGAACAGAGGGATCCTTGTTTTTATTCTAAACTTAGAACAGAAACATTTAATTTTCACACTTAAGTCATATATTCATTCAAGTTTTTAAATAGACATTCTGTCTATGTTCAAGTGAAATCTCTTCTATTGAAGGCTTTCTGAAATGTTTGTTTATTATAAAAGGAGTGTGATTTTTTTCCAAATGCTTCTTGGTGTCTAATACGATAGTCATATTTTTGATTTTCCATTATTGTGTTAACATGGTAAATGTATAAGTGTGCAAAGGAATTGGAATAGTGAGATACTGTATTATTGAAAGGAAACAGCTATAAAAGAAAATACCACTTACCATAAAAAATACATGAGATTAATTCTATCATTAAAATTGAGAAATTCAGTTTATAAAAATATCATAAATTATCAATCAGTAATACAGATTGAAAAACAATATGATTATAATAGATATATTGGAAATGTAACCCATTCAGAACACCTAAAGGGCTTCTCCAAGAGAAAAGATAAGTATCCTGCTGGAAAAGTCATCAAAAGGCTTGAACTGGCATATTACAAAAGAAGATACTAAAATAGTGAATAGATATGTAACAAGGTGATCTATGTCTTTGTTCATTACAGAAATTAATATCAAAACTAGGGAAATATCACTACTGTGTTGATTGGGTCCTCTGGGAAGCAGATATCAAGAAGGAAGTAGATATATGGGATTTACTGGAGTAATGAGTGTGAACCATCAAAAAGAGAAGGAACAAGAGTAAGCAGTAAAATCCTTCTGTTGCAATGTAGGTCTGTGAAAAGAGATGAGAGAAACGGGGGATCAAGTAAGAAGAACCTCTGAGTGGAGTGGAGCACTGAGAATGTTTTAGCCATCACAATGAGAAATTTCAGTGCTAATGTTACTCACAGAAAAAATTCTACATTCTACATTACTACAAAAAGTAATGATGACTTCTTGTAATAATACCCTACTCAGTCTCTGGCTGGACACTGCCAGAAAAGTGCACAGTCTCAGCTAAAAGTCTAAGACAGGCAATATGAACTTCCAATTGCATTCTTACTGCAAGGTTCTCTTTTGAAAGATGTCTGAGAGACAAAAGTCCAATCAGCTACAACTATAAATCCATCACAATAGCTAAAAGCTAAAGTGACTTACCAACTGTTGGTAAATGTGTTGAATGTTCATATAATGCCAGTAGTATAATTGGCACAACTGATTTGAAAACCTGCTTGACAGGTTACACTAAAGCTAATCATATTGTTTTTATTTTTCCTTAGGTATGTGTTCCTAGGTAGCAATTCCCAAAAGAATTGAGAGGTTTGCTAACCCAAAGATTTGTGTGGAATATTTATAACAACTTTATTCATTAAACCCAAACATGGTAAACAATCCAGATGTTCATCAGTGATAAATAAACATTGGTATATTTGTATACTGTAATATTGTACAGCAAAAACAAATAAAATATTATACTTTGCACAATAACATGATATAATCCCAAAGTCAATATACTGAGTGAAAATACCAGGTTCCAAAGAGTACACAGTATATGATACTATTAATTTAACATTCAAGTACAGGCCAACATTCCAGATTTCAGAGCTAGTTACTCAATTACTGTGTAATAGTTTTTCTTCTGTAATAATGCAGGTTAATCAGGAATAACACTTTATGAAGATTTTCGGAAGACATGTATGATTTCTCTTACCATCTCTCTATAATTCTCCACTTCTTTTTCTTGCTCTTCCTCTCTCCTGTTCTCACACTTTAAATCTCTCACTGTAGCTCTACAATTATACTATAAAATATCAGGTATTAGAGATTTTTCTAATGCTTTATTTTTCATACACTTGTTATCTTTAAGTGTCTCAGTGTCTCATACATATTAAGTCTGCATTAGCTATTCAAATTTCAGCAAATGTTCTTAATGAATTAAAGTCACTGTGTTAAGTGAATAATAATGTGTAAAATTGTTTACCTACTGCCAAGAGTTCACACTAAACACATGAATACCTATTTTATATGTCTTTCTTATGACCTTACTTAGGATTAATCAATTTAAGTTCTATAGCTTTTTTGTTAGTAATATATCACCAATATATTTCTGTCAGAGACTTGGAAAAAGAGAAGAGCACTTATGAAGTGATACCCAGGGACCAAAGATACAATGGTTAATGTGAACAATAATTATAATTACATTCTATTATAGCATTGATTAGAGTTCTCTCGTGAATGAAAAGTATCTTTATTCATTGGGACTTATCATTATGGAAACAGATGGCTCTCCATCGCCACATATTACTGTAGTGACTTTAAACAAAACATCAAAGTTTACTGAAAGCTAAAATTATGTCTATACAAAGGAAATTATTAAGATTTTTATATACACATTCATGTAGCCATATATTGTCTTTTTTTATAGTCATTTAAATAATGCATTTTAAATATTGGCTAAGACATAATTAATTATATATTAACTAAGTTAAAGTTTTAAAAATCCTCAATTCCCTAGAGATAGTATTGATTAATTTACTTAAGGTTTTCCATTCTAGATCTTGTGTTAGAATTCCAAATGAAAGTAAGCTCAAAGCGATGCTGCATCTTCTTTATAAGTAACTGAATATTAACTAATATTTTATTTATAAGGACAGGTATAATTTTCTCTCCAAACTTATTGTTGTTATGTTTCCATTAAAGGCTCATTTGTAAACCAAATAAGAACAGGGCAATTTTGTTCTATGGTGATGCTAATTGAAAATTTTTGAGATTAATTTAATTTTTAATTTTATAATTTTATTAAAAGATTTATTAATAGTAAGGTACTGGAAATAGTTGATGTAAAAATCTCACATTAAGCATTAAATTGACATCTCTGGGTATACATATATGTTTCAATTATTAATGACATAGTAAACACAAGAGAAAACAACAACATTCTTAATTAAATTACTTTGCAGATGGATGCTGATAGTATAAGACATTGAAACATAAAATATTACTTCAGATCCTCTAAACATTCTAAAAACTGACATGCTTTGCTAAAGCAATGCTCATTTTGTCAAACCCATCCCATACACTTGCAATTTATCACACTGTTATGAATATAAAATCTATCTTTGTGAAGAGTTGCAATTTAGCATGTGAATAATCCATGCTTTTCTTTGGTTATTGTCTTAAAGTATTATGTCAGCATGTTTTGAGAATTATTTCCTCCATATAAATTAATTCCAAGTTTATTTATTGTAATAAATACTGGTTGTTTTTCTTTGGGCGGACTGAATGCACCTAATCATAGGTATATCTGATTCTCATTATATGTGGTAAGTACAATATGATTGAACTAAGAAACAAGATGCTAGACACTGCAATTAATTTTATTAATGTTTACCAGTTGTAAATATAAGTATGAGACGAGTTTATAAGAGACCTTTATAATAATAAATTTGGGACTTATAATGAAGCTAATCTTATTTTCTTTTTGTAAAGTAGTTATAATATCATAAGAATAAACTTGTAAGTATATAAGTGGTTTATTTTGAGTATATGAAAGAGTGAATTAAGATTGTTTTATTGCTGCCTTGTGTTTTCACTACAACACATTTATCCACCAGATCTCATCAAAACAGACTATCAATTCAACACGACTGACTTGCAACATATGCATTGGCTTCATTCAATACAATTGAACTAAATTGCTACTTACTAAGAACCTCTGTGTAATTATAATATAATGCACATAAAGTACATAACAATGCCTCTTAATTTCCTTATTATTAATAACTAACCTGTAATGAATGTTTTCTGTATAAAAAACATGAAGTTCTTTACATATGCTAACTTATTTAGTCTTGACAACAACTGTATTATATGAGACCTATTATTAAACCCATTTTACAGAAATTAGGTGGAGAAAAGATGGGCCATTTCAAAGTAAATATCAATACCAATATTCACAGTCAGATCTATTACACCTAGCACAACAGTAAAAACTACAAGGCTAAACTTCCACTCCATGCACTGGCATAATCATAATTCATTACTATCTATGCCATCTGTATTAGGTAACATAGACAAAGCCAATCATACAACATAGAAACTGCGATATAAATTCCAAATCTCTACGAGAAAACAAAAGAAAAAGCTTCCAGCTTTCCATCATACTTTTCTATGTCCTTACTTTCTGGGTTCAACCCCCATTTCCTCTCTGTATCTTCAATTTTTAAAAAAAAATATATTATACTTTAAGTTCTCAAGTATATGTGCGGAATATGCAGGTTTCTTACACAGTCATGCATGTGCCATAGTGGTTTACTGCACCCATCTACCCGTCATTACATTAGATATTTCTCCTAATGCTATCCCTCTCCTAACCCCCAAACCTTAACTGGCCCTGATGTGTTATTTGCACCCCGTTGTATCCATGTGTTCCCACTGTTCAACTCTCACTTATTGAGTGAGAACATATGGTGTTTGGTTTTCTGTTCCTGTGTTAGTTTGCTGACAATGATGATTTCCAGTTTCATCAATGTCCCTGCAAAGGTCATGAACTTATCCTTTTTTATGGCTGCATAGTATTCCATGGTGTATATGTGCCACATTTTCTTGATCCAGTCTATCATTGATGGACATTTGGGTTGGATCCAAGTCTTTGCTATTGTGAACAGTGCTACAATAAACATATGTGTGCATATGTCTTTATAATAGAATGATTTATAATCCTTTTGGTATATACCCAGTAAAGGGATTGCTGTATGAAATGGTATATCTAGTTCTAGATCCTTGAGGAATTGCCACACTGTCTTCCACACTGTTTGAAAACTAATTTACACTCCCACCAACAGGGTAAAAGCATTCTTATTTCTCTACATCCTTTCCAGCAATGATATTGCCTCTCCAGCATCTGTTGCTTCCTGATGTTTTACGATCGTCATTCTAACTGGAGAAGGTATCTCAATGTGGTTTTGATTTGCATTTCTCTAATGACCAGTGATGATGAATTTTTTACATAAGTTTGTTGGCTGCAAAAATGTCTTCTTTTGAGAAGTGTCTGTTCACATGGTTCATCCACTTTTTGATAGGGTTCTTTTTTTTTGTAAATTTAAGTTATTGGTATATTCTGGGTATTAGCCCTTTGTCAGATGAACAGATTGCAAAAGTTCTCTCCAATTCTGTAGGTTGCCTGTTCACCCTGATGATAATTTCCTTTGCTGTGCAGAAGTTCTTTAGTTTAATTAGATCCCATTTGTCTATTTTGGCTTTTGTTGTCATTGCTTTTGGGGTTTTAATAATGAATTCTTTGCCCATGCCTATGTCCTGAATGGTATTGTCTAGGTTTTCTTCTAGGGTTTTTATGGTTTTAGGTCTTACATTTAAGTCATTAATACATCTTGAGGTAATTTCAGCATAAAATGTAAGGAAGGGATCCAGTCTCAGCTTTCTGCATATGGCTATCCAGTTTTCCCAACACCATTTATTAAATAGGGAATCCTTTCTCCATTGCTTGTTTTTGTCAGGTTTGTCAAAGATCAGATGGTTGTAGATGTGTGGTGTTACTTCTGAGGCCTATGTTCTGTTCCACTGGTCTATATATCTGTTTGGGTACCAGTACCATGCTCTTTTGATTAATGTAGCTTTGTAGTATAGACTGAGGTCACCTGATGCCTCCAGCTTTGTCTTTTTTTGCTTAGGATTGTCTTGGCTACACAGGCTCTTTTTTGATGCTGTATGAAATTTAAAGTAGTTTTTTCTAATTCTGTGAAGAAAGTCAATGGTAGCTTGATAGGGATAGCATCGAATCTAAAAATTACTTTGGGCAGCATGGCCATTTTCACGACATTGATTCTTCCTACCCATGAGCATGGAATGTTTTTCATTTTTTGTGTCCTCTCTTATTTCCTTGAGCAGTAATTTGTAATTTTCCTTGAAAAGGTTCTTCACATCCCTTGTAAGTTGTATTTCTAGGTATTTTATTCTTTTTATAGAAATTGTGAATGGAAGTACACTCATAATTTGGCTGTTTGTCTATTATTGGTTTATAGGAATGCTTGTGAGTTTTGCACATTGATTTTGTATCCTGAGACTTTGTTGAAGTTGCTTATCAGCTTAAGGAGATTTTGGGCTGAGACGATGGGGTCTTCTAAATATACAATGATATCATCTGCAAACAGAGACCATTTGACTTCCTCTTTTCCTAATTAAATACATTTTATTTCTTTCTCTTGCCTGATTGCCAAGGCCAGAACTGCCAATACTATGTTGTTAGGAGTGGTAAGAGAAGGCATACTTGTCTTGTGCTGGTTTTCAAAGGGAATGCTTCCAGTTTTTGTCCATTCAGTATATTGACTGTATGTTTGTCACAAATAGCTCTTATTATTTTGAGATACATTCCATCAATACCTAGTTTATTGAGAATTTTTAGCATGAAGAGCTGTTGAATTTTGTTGAAGGCCTTTGAGATAATCATGTGATTTTTGTCATTGGTTCTGTTTATGTGATGGATTACATTTATTGATTTGTGTATGTTGAACCAGCCTTGCATCCCAGGGATGAAGCTTTATCCAGTAATTTATTAAGGATTTTCGAATCCATGTTTATCAAGAATACTGGCCTAAAATTTTCTTTTTTTGTTGTGTTTCTGCCAGGTGTTGGTAGCACCATGATGCTAGCCTGACAAAATGAGATGGGGAAAATTCCTTTTTTCTATTGTTTGGAATACTTTCAAAAGGAACACTACCAACTCCTCTTTGTAACTCTGTTAGAATTTCACTTTGAATCTGTCTGGTCCCTGAGTTTTTTTGGTTGGTAGGCTATTAATTACTGCCTCTATTTCAGACTTGTTTTTGGTCTATTCAGAGATTTGACTTCTTTCTGGTTTAGTTTTGGGAGGGTTTAAGTGTCCAGGAATTTATCCATTTCTTCTAGATTTTCTAGTTTATTTGCATAGAGGTGTTTATAGTGTTCTCTGATGGTAGTTTGTATTTCTGTGGGATTGGTGATGATATCCCCTTTATCATTTTTTATAGCTTCGATTTGATTTTTCTCTTTTTTCTTCTTTATTAGTCTGGCTAGCAGTCTATCTATTTTGTTGATCTTTTCAAAATATCAGCTCCTGGATTCATTGATGTTTTGAAGGGTTTTTCTTGTCTCTATCTCCTTCACTTCTCCTCTGATCTTAGTTATTTCTTGTCTTCTGCTAGTTTTTGAATTTGTTTAATTTTACTTCTCTAGTTCATTTCATTGTGATTTTAGGATGTTGATTTTAGATCTTTCCTGCTTTTTCTTGTGGGCATTTAGTGCTACAAATTTCCCTCCACTACTTTAAATATGTCCCAGAGATTCTAGCACGTTGTGTTTTTGTTCTCATTGGTTTCAAAGAACATCTTTATTTCTACCCTTATTTCCTTATTTAGCCAGTAGTCATTCAGGAGCAGGTTGTTCAGTTTCTATGTAGTTATGTAGTTTTGTGTGTTTCTTAATCCTGAGTTCTAATTTCATTGCACCTTGGTCTGAAGGACTGTGTGTTATTGTTTCCATTCTTTTGCATGTGCTGAGGAGTGTATAACTTCTAATTATGTGGTCAAATTTAGAATAAGTCGATGTGATGCTAAGAAGGATGTATATTCTATTTGTGATGGGGAGTTCTGTAGATGTCTGTTAGGCCTGCTTGGTCCAGAGCTGAGTTCAAGTCCTGAATATCCTTGTTAATTTTCTATCTCATTGATCTAATATTGACAGTAGGGGGTAAAAGTCTCCCTCTATTATTGTGTTGGGGTCTAAGTCTCTTTGTAGGTCTCTAAGAACTTGCTTTATGAATCTAGGTGCTCCTGTACTAGGTGCATATACATATTAAGGATAGTTAGCTCTTTTGTTGCACTGATTCCTTTACTATTATGTATTACTCTTCTTTTTATTTTTCGATCTTTATTGGCTTAAAATCTGTTTTATCAGAGATTAGGATTGCAACCCCTGCTTTTTTACGCTAAATTTTGCCAAATATTGCTGTCTTGTCTTTTCACTACAACCTGTTTATCCACCAGATGATATCAAAATAGATTATCAAATCAACACTACTGACTTGCAACATACACATTGGCTTCACTCAATACAATTGAACTAAATTGATACTTATTGTGAACCTCTGTGTAATTACAATATAATGCATATAAAATACATAACAATACCTCTGAATTTCAATACAAATTAAGACAAAAAATGTATTACCGCTGCTTTGTGTTTAATATTTAAATTTGGTATCATTTTTAGTGACTCAAAGCATCATTGTCTTTGATGTAAGTATGCCCTGGGAAGCATTCTTAAATTTTAGTTAATCACTACACACAAGCTCCAAAATGTCTTTTGAACCAAGGACAATGTATGCAATGGTCCTACTCTCAATTATAAAGTAAAGATACAGGTGTCGTGTGTCAGGTAACATTCTAGCAAAAAATGAAGACATGTCAAAGAACTTGGGCTTGTTCAATGTTCAATCATAGGTAAACACAGGCAAACATCTCTGTGGGCAAACATGATGAAGAATTTTGAGATTTCAGACACTCTTAAATAAGAAAGATACTTCAAAAGTAAATCATTCAGGGCTTATAATAAAGATTAAAAAATAAATCGACCAATGACTACTGTTTCCCCTACCTTAAAGTATTTTGAACAAGGCAAGTGTTTCTACATCTTTGATATCAAAGCCTATTTCAACAGCAAAAGAAATCCAGATAGCATATCTTAATAATGTACTAAATAAAAGTCTCTCAAATGTCTGAGAAAGCATGTGACACTTCATATATAATCAATATAGCATTACAAAATCTAAGTATTCATGGAATTGTGATTTAAAATAGCATCAAGAAACCATGCTGTAAATTAGCATCAAATTAGCACATCCTGCTACAAATTAGCAGACTGTGGAATAAGACTAATTGTTGAGGAATGTGCACAAAAACTATTTCAGAAATACAAATCAATTAGGAAAACATCAAAAGAAATGTAACCCCATTTCTTTATACAAATAATCTACTTACCAACAATTCTATTCTCAGGTATTTACAAAACAGAAATTAGCATCAGTTCTTAAGATGACTCATTGTCTTGTGGGGATTGCTTGAGCCCAGGAGCTCAGACTAACCCTGGTAATATAGTGAGATCCCTTGTCTACAAAAACATTTTAAAAATTAGCTAGTCATGTAGGCTCATGCCTGAGGTCCCAGCTACATGGGAGGCTGAGGCAGGAAAATCGCTTGAGCCAGGGAAGACAAGGTTGCAGTAAGCCATGCTTGCACCTCTACACTCAAACCTGGGCAACAAAGGAGACTGTGTCTCAAAAAACAAAACAAAACAAATAACAACAGCAAAAGCCCACAAAATTTTGAGGGCACAATTTATACGCAATATAATTTATACAAATTTAAATTTATATATACACAACAAAGTATATCTAACTTTTAAGAATACACCTCCAGGTATCTATATATATTTTAATTGTACATATAAATACATACTTTCCATATCATGATCACTGCACGTATATATGCACATAGCTCTCTGTATACATACAAAAATACTAAGTATATAGGTATATATATGTATATAGGTATATATATGTATATAGTTTGATTAGAATATAATCAAAATTATCCTGTATTCTCTGAGCATACAATAAAAAAAGAAAGTGATTATATGCCTTTGACAGTGATACACACTACTATATCCTAGCATTAAGTAAATCCTTCCCCAAATTAGCCATACCCTCTGCCTTTCAAGTGATGTAACTGGTTCAGTATTTACTCATAAACTTTAACATGTAGAAAGTACAGTGTTCCCACATATGAATCTGTGCTCCATCTACATTAAAAAAAACTAGAGTATTTATTAAAATTACCTATTCCCAGGCACCTAGTCCTGACCTATTGAATTAATATCTCTAAAATAGGACCTAGAAAACTTTATATTCTCAAAGCATCCTACAAGACTTTTGGAAACAGCCAGGTTTTGGACAACAGGTGTGTACAAGTGTTTATATTAAAGGTTTCGGACTATGAAACAAAAAGACACATTCTATTAAGAAAATATTATCTGTCATTTGCTCTTATTACTGTTGTCTTAATTTGTATTGAAATTAAGTATATCATAAATTTTAAATATTTTTTAAAATTAGAAATAATATTTGACTATATAATTCCATTCAAATCTGGAATATCTATTACATTCTAATTTGAATTAGAGAGCTCTTCTTTATTATCTAAGAATGAAACAGTCTTTTCTGAGGATGGCTAGTTTAAGAGAAAGATATATTGGCAATTTTATTGAGTGAAGTTGAAGTAGTCTCGTCCAGGCCAACATGGTGAAAACCTGTCTCTACTAAAAAAATACAAAAAATTAGCTGGGCGTGGTGGCATGCACCCGTAGTTTCAGCTACTTGGGAGGCTGAGGCAGGAGAATTGCTTGAAACTGGAAGGCAGAGGTTGCAGTGAGCCGAGATTGCACCACTGCACTCCAGCCTGGCGCCTGGTGACAGTGAGTCTCACACACAAAAAAAAGCATTTCTCCTGAAGTCAGGTACTTTTGCTCTTTGTGTCAATTTTTCAGGAATGAATATTGCCAGTTTTTTCCACTTGTCTTTAGAACAGCTTCATGCTTAAAAAAAATACAAATATCTTCTGTTTCAGAAGAGAGGAGAACTTAAGGTCAAGTGATATTTTTGGCTCTTGAAAATACACACATATGTTTTAAAGCTGACCAAAAGTGATCACTAATGGGAAAAAGTTTTGGCCAAAAATGAAAAATTACATCACAAGGAAAAGAAATTTCCAGTCAAAATTTGAGAAAAGTGTTGCTAGAATAAGTGAAGTAACTTTATATTTTTAAAAATATGTCAGCTTATAATTATTTTTCATTTTTGGTAATAGGCAAATAAATTTGATAAGAGGCATACAACTGTACTGAAAATACAACTTAAAGAATTAGCAAGAAAAAGATTAAGTATGACTTGTGGTTACTTTGTAAGAAACATCATGAAATATAAAGAATTCCACTAAATATATAAATAAATTTTTCTTGCCTAACAATTCGAGGCATTAGTTAAACATCTTAATGTTACTAAACTAGTAAGTGAATGATTTCGGATAGGCCCCTAAAAAGCCTTCCTTGGGAAAAAGGCAGTTTTTTCCCAATATGATATGATATGATAACACAGTTTGATCATTCTTTCAACTGATACTTACTGACAAATAGGTTCCAATCAAGGTATGAAATGTAAGAAATACAAAGAGGACAGATAGAATTCCTGCCACTTATGACCTCACAGTCCAAAGTGGAAGACTCACTGATAAGCCAACTACATGTATTAGAACTTGTAATGATAAAATGTAGTTACACATTGTGCAATGTGTGATTATAGAGGCAAAAACAGAATGGGAAATACATATTAAACTCTGGCCTGTGAAGCTTGTGGATAATGTTAAAAAAATTTCTAGGCAAAGTGGTATTTAAGCGATGTTATTGAAGCTAAATAGCATTTTATCACAAGGCCAAAGAACTATGCTAAGTCTAGGCAAGAGAAGAAACAAATATAAATGAAAAGAAATGAGAAATGTCATGGAGATTTTGAACACTTTTAGGAACTACACAAAAAAAAAAAAAAAGAAAAGCTGATTTTTCCAATACTACTATAAGCAAAGTATATCTATAAAACATGTGTTGTTGTTCTATCTGCAACACAGTGATGTTACCAAAATATATAAGTGGTAATGGGAAAATAAAGCATACCCAGGAAGGTTATAGGGTGCAGAAGCTTTTAAACAGTGGAAGCTATAAGAAAACAAAATCTAAAATTTGCAAAGGCTATATAGAAATCCTACAAAAGTAAAAGAAAATCAATAAAATTCACCTACTGATAGTATGAAATGGTATCACAGACATGGAGTTTCGTTTGACACTGAATAATCTCTGTTTTCTAAACCATGGTCCCATATTCTCTTCAGTTCTATGTATGCTGCTGTTCCTGGCAGTCACTTTTACGTTTATGTACATTTTGAACATTCACTCTTGTTTTTTGGAGTTAACCTGAATGAATCTGTATTTTTTTTTTGCTACCATAAAAATGAATTAAGAAATTAGATATGATGTATAGGATAAAAATAAAGCTCTAAAACTTATAATTCATAGCTCATGGAAATAATAGACATATGGATATCACCATAGTCTTTCAGAGCCTCGGTTTTCGAATCCGTAGAATGGGGATAATGTTATGCCTTTTCATACATTTATCATCAGCAGTGATTATATTTTATGTGTTAGGCTTGATGACTAGCAGGCCATAAGCTAATAACACATTTTATTCAATATTGTTCAAATATCAATAGCCATTTCTTGAAGGAATAAATAAGCCAGGGTAAATGGCATCTCTATTTTCAAGCTCCAGAGCCAAATCACTAATTCTATCTTTTTTATTTGTTGTATTTGTCAATGTGTTAAAAAGAGGTTTAGATGGCATACTTATCAAATTTGCCGATCACCAAAAACTAGTCATAACAGTTGGTGCTGGGTACTAATTAAGTTTTCAAAAATGTCTTGATGCAGTTTAACAATGAAAAAATAAAGTCGTTTGTTTGGAAGTATTTTAATGTGTAGAAACTTTCAGGACTGATAAAAATTTTAATGTGACTACTCTTTAGACTAGGCATTTAGTTACTAGAAAACTATTTTACAGAAATAACAATGCAATACTATATGACAGAAATATGTAATATTATATTCAAGGTTGCATACATAATGCAAGGTTATATGTACATAAATGTTTATCAGTGTTATTAAAATACTGGAGACAATTTAAATTTCTATCAACTGGAAAAATCTTAAATTTATTATGATGCATTCATATTAGGCAATGGCAGGCAGCCTCTGAAAAGAATGAAGGTGATCCCTTTGTAGAAAGAAAGTACAATGCAGTATTTAAAAACATGTTATCTGGAGCCAGATTAGCTGAAATAGAATCTTAACTGGAGATCATGTGCTAGTTACTTAAGCCCTCTGTGCTTCTGTTTCCTCATGTACAAAATATAGTAACAGTAGCACCTACTTCTTAGGGTTATTGTGACAATTATGTGAGTTACTATATATAAAACTTTTAGCTCAGTACCTAGAATAGAGGAAGCGCTGTATGACAGAACTTATTAATTGTGACAGTATAAAAATATTTACAACATACAAGTGAAAAATAAAAGTATGAAAGAATACATAGATTTTGAATTTCTATTTTTTAAAAAAGGAGTGTTACTGCACATGCACACAGAAATAAATATAGATATAGATTTGATAAGAGGAGAGATAAAGAATTAAATATAAATCAACAGTAGGTACAGATACAGAATCAGAAATAACAGGTATTTTTAATTCTTTCTGCATGCCAGCTTCCTCTGGAGATCTTTGAAACTAAAATGACATTGCTACCAATGGTAACTGCTTATTTACATTGCTTGAAGAAGATAAAGTTGACAATATTTGGTGAGAAATAAGCAAAATGGTAAGTACAAATAATTGAGAGGTATCACATGAATGCTACTGTTATTTGTATGGAAGCTAATACATACCAGCTGAGGTCATCATATTACATTTTCTTATAAAAAGTATTATTTTTTAATTTCTGAAAACAGCATAGGGTGGCTTGGAACTTGCGATGACATTACTCATATACAAAATTTTATGTAATTTTAAAGATGCATCCTGACAAGAAATCTAGTTTTCTGGTTAGTTATTTTCTTTTACTTCCTATTAAAATATTATTTAATATTTTTCTAATATTAAAATACACATGGAAATAATTTTATTTGATAAAATAAATTTATTTGATAATGTGTTAGTTTATTTGATAATGCAGTAAACATGGTAAGCATGTTCTGGTTCTTTCTACTAATATGCTCTTTTGTGTAGGTAATCCTTAGACTTAATAGGAAAGGTGACTATGTTAAAATGCTGAAGAAAAATAGTTAGGGGATCATTATAGGTCACTTAGAGTATAATTAGCATTAATGCCACTTACAGATCAGAGACCTCTGGCAGTTACTTATGCCTGATCAAAATCTATTTTGTCTCTTTGACACTGGAGCAATAAAAAAATCTGTGGACAGTGTGGCCCACAGAGAGAAAACATATTTATCTTTGGTCAACACGTATTACTGGAATCTGACTCTTCAGAAAAAGCAGGGCTAACCTCCACAATCAGCTATTTGTGTTCTTATCCCAATTTCTATTGTGCAACTGATGGTGTGCCTTTTGGCTTTTTGGTTAAGAGAACTATTCATTCCGCTACATAAATTAGATACGTCAAATAAGTTTACAACATAGGGGCAAAGTGTGGCTTACGTTCTAACTCCACAGGAATTATCAAAAAGAAAAAGGCATTTTTGTTGTGGAAAGTAAATGTGTGCTATAACCTGAAGGTAATGATGTGCACTAAATTATTATGCTGAAACACAAATTAAACAAGAGGGGCCAAAGAAAGGATGTTCATGCTGTTGAGAGGGTGAAATACTAAAACTCACACATCAAATTGTTAAATTTTTAAACATATATAAAAATAGTCATCATTAATTATAATTATGTCATCTTCCTTATGGGATATGCTAAATTTGTAAACAGCATAATCTATATTAAGTCTACTACAACAACATAAGAAATTAACAATATAAAATGATAAAGTAATAGCAAATTAAAAATCTAAAAATGGCCAATGAATAACTTTGTAGTCTATCTTGTTTTGAAAAACACATTATTTCTAGACCAATAGTTAATATTCTGAGATTGTCAGGGCTTTTAATTTATTGATTGATATAAAATATTTCCCATACTCAATGCTAAAGAAAAATAGTACCTAAAACTGTTTTCCGAAAAGAGAAATGATTGCTTATTGTATCTGTACCACTTTTTAAAGCATCAATGGTAGTGCTTTTCATGTAGCTTTCCATGAAACCTATGCATGTTTCTTCACGCAAAAGTCATCTTTAAAATTTTTAACACACATGCTTACTAAAAGAAATACACCATGGAATATTATGCAGCCATCAAAAACTATGAGTTCGTGTCCTTTGTAGGGACATGGATGAACCTGGAAACCATCATTCTCAGCAAACTGACACAAGAACAGAAAATCAAACACTGCATATTCTCACTCATAGGCGGGTGTTGAACAATGCGAACACATGGACACAGGGAGGGGAGCACCTCACACTGGGGTCTGTTGGGGGGAAAAAGGGGAGGGACAGCGGGGGATGGGGAGTTGGGGAGAGACAGCATGGGGAGAAATGCCAGATAATAGGTGATGGGGAGGAAGGCAGCAAATCACACTGCCATGTGTTTACCTATGCAACAATCTTGCATGTTCTTCACATGTACCCCCAAACCTAAAATGCAATTAAAAATATATATGTAAAAAAAAAAAAGAAATTCCTAATAATTCTTCAATGTAAATACTTTCATTACATATAGGTAAGGTAAATCTTCTGATTTTCTGTTTATCAAAAGGAAAGACAGGTAGGTAAAATGCAAGATATTTTATATAATGGTAGGTAATATGCAAGATGTATTACAAAACAGTTACTTTCACAAAGCTAAAAATAAATTACGACAACCAAGAATATTGGCTGACACTCTGTCCTGACTAGAAGACAGGATTTAACTTAGAAAAACCTCATTACTAGAATTTCAGAGGGGTCATTCTAGATATTGACTTTTCGACCTAAAAACTTAGGTAATTTTTATGTTTGTATTTTTTGTTTCATAAGTTTCACACAATCCATTGCTGTTTCAGGTAGAGTAAAGGAAAACTCAACTTCTAAGAGTGCTATAATATAATAAAACTCATTTATCATCTCTTTTTCATTTAAAAAATAATTCTTCCTCATTTCAGCAAATGCTTACAAGTTCTTACTATATACTAACCAGTAGATTTGTGTCTGGGCATAACAGTAGATTCGGGTTTGGGTATGACCATCAAGAACTCTGCCTTGGAGCACTTTGCTGTCTAGATCCATAGTCACTAAGCCTAATAAAGGACATGCAACTTACACTTTTGTATACATTCCTTCATATGTTCAATCACATACTATAATCATGTTTATATTTGGAAAGTAAAAAATAATGATCATTATTAACTTACTTGATTCCTATGTGTTAAGTTCTATACTAAGCATTTCACATATACCACATTTTTAAATTCTGTAACTAGATGAAGTAGAAAGAATTTTTGTCCTAATTATATCTAAGATTGAAGCTCGGAAAATTTAAATGATTTGCTCATGATTACACAGCTAATGACTAGCAGGAAAATGTTATACATCATTTATTAAGAAATTCTAAAGAATGAACAGTATAACCAAATTTTTCAAGTCCACGCATACAAATCCTATGCCCTGGTTTCTAGATCTGTTCGATGAAGGAAAAGATTTGTACATGGTCAAATAATTTCTGTACTACAAACATGCCCTCTTACACAGTTTA
The DNA here is from genome assembly GCA_004027835.1 of Alouatta palliata. Lineage (NCBI taxonomy): Eukaryota > Metazoa > Chordata > Mammalia > Primates > Atelidae > Alouatta > Alouatta palliata. The sequence continues at coordinate 22,646 of PVKV010017397.1, forward strand.
TGTTAGTATTCATAAGGCTATAAGAATATTGCACCAAAAATCTCTGCTTGACTTTATTCAAATCTACCAGAAACCCATTTTATTTTTTACTTCAAGAATACATCATTTCCTTGACACTTGTAAGCACAGAAAATATTTAGGTAAACATTGATCTATGGGTCAAGTTAAAATTGTAAATTTTCACTGTGGAGAATGAAAAGAGAACAAAGAAAATCAGCAATATTCTCAAGCATATGTCAAAAATGAGGAATCAATAAATTTATTGTGTAAACAATGAATATTCATCCTGATCCTCTGAGTTTAAAATGTCTTAGGAAACTTTGAGATATTAAAGCAAAACAAAACAAAACAAAAAAATTTGGATTATCACTGATTGCTGTTGTCCATTTTACTGTGCTCTGTTACATAACTTTATACTGTCCTCCAATACCAAGGGTGTTTGGTAAAGGTGAAATTTTAATTACTTTAATATGGGATAGTGTGCAGCTAGCTAATTAACAATCTATCTCTACTACCAAAAACAACATTAAATTACTTGGACCTCTAACAGAGGTGAATAGATGTGTCATCTTTGTATGAAATAAACTGAAACTTCCAGTATTACTTTATTTTCATTATTCTACCCAAGATTACTGATCTGGTTGATGATGCTCAGCAAATTTTATATGGCTCTCTGTTACTTTAACATTGTACTATGTGTTAAGCAAGTATCAAGTATAAGTTGAGACCAAAGAGTCTTGGGAAATAATGGCAAAGAGAGTAAACTTTTTATCCTCATTTTCAAAGACAAAATTTAATCATGAATCAGGTCCAAAATGACAATGCCTCACTAAGAAATCCATCTAATCAAACTCATCATCCCAGAATTGCACCAGGATTAGCATCAATCTTTATTCCTGGAAAACCAAGCTTATTAAATTTTTTTCCATCACTTCTTCTCTGAAAAGGTCTAACGGCAGCAACTTATTTCCATTTCAGTGGACTAAAAGTATTGTTTTTCATTCCTTGAACCCAAGGAACTATTTGCTGGATTCTTAAAAAATGTTTTGAGTAAATTTAGCTCAATAAGCTAAAGGAAAAGGTGGAAGTATGCCGACAGAAAAAACAGAATAAAGAAAATTCCTTCTCTGCAGTCCATTAGGAAGCACTCTCTCTTTTCTTTGTACTCATTACTTGTATTTTCTCTCACTACATTCACAAAAATCTAAGTAATAAATGTATCAGAACCTCTTTGTAAATTATTGATTTTTGAAAGGTGAAAGAAGTGCAGAAGAAAAACTAGTGAAGTTTTGTACTGGTTTTCAGAGTGGGAGATGTTGTACTCAACAGCAAATTAACTAGGTTTATTAACCCTTCCATATTATTGTGAATTTTGTCTACAATTTTATGAAAATTATGTTGTATGTCTTTCTAGAGATAAAGTATGAATAGACAGAAAAACATATATATAAAAACTTTGTTTTCCCATGTTGACATTTAGCATTTCCCTTTCTCTATATCAAGGGAATTTTTTTAACATCTAATATAATTCATCAATTATATCAGGATATTATCAAAATTTCCTGTACTAATTTCTGAAAGAAAAAAAAAACTTCTAGATATTGATTATACATTCCATTTATGTCCAACATATTCCAACAACATAATATTTTAAATTAAGAATGCATGAAACTTAAGAGTTTGGAGGAAGAGATAAAATATTAACACAAAATACAAGTATTCTAATGTATAGAGCATTCATTAGGTGAAGAAGTTCAGAGAATTTTAGATTTTACTTTATTAAGCTCTACAATAGGTCTGAAACTAAAGAAAGTGATTTCCATGAACTATACTGAGTAAAACATAAAAGCCTATATTGCATAGTAGTTTTACCCCCTCTAGATATACTATTTAATATTTATGGAGAACACCAACAGGAGTTCAATTTCTTTGAATTTCTAAACCCATATGTTATTTTTCCAGGCCATGTATAGCTGATATTTCCTTTACATGCTACATGAGAATTTGGATAGAAGACACATTGGGTTCTTCCACAAATCATATTTAATTTTTTACAATATTCTATATTTCTATTATCTATTATTCTTTCATTGTACTCCACAATTATTGTTTGACTCCTCTCTTCTCGATGAACTCTTAAAATGTCAAAAGAAGATTCTATATATCTACAAAATATTTCTGGACCTGAAAGTGATGCCTTAAATTTCTGGAATTAGAAGTAATTAAAATCAGATGAAATCCCTAAGGACTTAAAGCCAACATATATTTTGATCTAAGACTTTTTTTTGTTTGTTTCATAGGGAGCAGTGTCTAAGAGATTAATATTTTACTGGCTTAATATGGCATTTTTCTCCATTTCCTTTGCCAACAGAGACCGAACAACAAAACAATTGTGCTGTCTTTAAGATTCGAAGATCTTTACCCATTCACGAGCATGGAATGTGTTTCCATTTGTAACCTGAAATTAACTCCAAAAGTAACCACCAAAACTACGCAAATACATGGAAATTAGATAATGTGCTCTTGAATAATCTTTGGGTCAACGATGAAATCAAGATGAAAATGTAAAAACTCTTTCAGCTACATAACAGTAACATAACCTTTCAAAATCTCTGGGATATAGCAAAAGTGATGGTAAGAGGAAAGTTCATAGCATTAAATGCCTATATCGAAAAGTCCGATAGAGTGCAAAGAGAAAATATAAGGTCACACCTCAACGAACTAGAAAAGAAGATCAAACCTAACCCAATCTCAGCAGAAGAAAAGAAATAACAAAGATCAGGGCAGGACTAAATGAAATTGAAACATAAAAATATTACAAAAAAATAAATGAAATAAAAAGGTGGTTATTTGAAAAGATAAAAATGATGGACGATTAGCAAGATTAACCAAGAGAAGATCCAAATATGCTAAGTTAGAAATGAAATGGGAGATATTACAACTGATACCACAGAAATACAAAAGATTGTTCATGGCTTCTATGAACACCTTCATGCACACAAACTAGAAAATCTAGAGAAGATAGATAAATTCCTGGAAATACATAATGCTCCTAGACTAAATCAGGAAGAAACAGAAACTCTAAACAGACCAATAACAAGTAGCAAAATTGAAGCAGTAATTTTAAAACTGCCAACAACAGAGAAGTCCCAGACCAGATGGATTCACAGCTGAATTCTGTCAGACAATCAAAGAAGAATTGGTACCAATCTTAGTAAAACTATTCCAAAAGACAGAGAAAGAGAGGATCCTCCAAAAATCATTCTATGAAGCCAGTATTACCCTAATTCCAAAAGCAGGAAAGGACATAATAAAAAAGGAAAACTACTAACCAATATCCCTGATAAACATAGATATAAAAATCCTCAACAAAATACTAGCTGATTAAATCCAACAGTATATCAAAAAAATAATACATCACGATCAAATGGGTTACATAACAGGGATGCAGTGATGTCAGTAAATGGGCTGCATCACATATACAGAATTAAAAACAAAACTTACATGGTTATATCAATAGATGCAGAAAAAGCGTCTATTTGACAAAATCCAGTAGCCTTTTATGATTAAAACTATCAGCAAAATTAATATAGAAAGGACATGCCTCAAGGCAATAAAAGCAGTCTAGGACAAACCCACAGCCAACATTATACTAAACAGAGAAAAGTTGAAAGCATGTCCCTGAGAACTGGAACAATACAAGGATGCCCACTTTCGTCACTTCTATTCAACATAGTACCGAAATTCCTAGCCAGAGCAGTCAGACAAGTGAAAGAAATAAAGGGCTTCCAAATCAGTAAAGAGGAAGTCAAACTGTCGCTGTTTGCCAACGATATGATTGAATACCTAAAACCCTAAAGATTTATCCAAAGAGCCCCTAGATCTGATAAATGAATTCAGTAAAGTTTCAGGATACAAAATCAATGTTCACAAATCTGTAGCACTGTTATACACCAACAACAACCAAGTTGAGAAACAAATCAAAAGCTCAATCTCCTTTACAACAGTTGCAAACAAACGAACAACAATAGATGTAACCAAGGTGGTGAAAGATCTCTACAAAGAAAACTATAAAACACTGCATTACTTTAATTAGGACAGACTATCAGGGGTTAATAGAAACCGACAATTCAAATATTCAAAGTATAGACATTTTTAAATTTGTGTCCACTTTTAAGACCTCCTTCATCAGTATTTCTGAGGAGTAATTGAAGAAATAAATCTCTTTTGTTTTTTTCAGAATTCTAAAGCCCAAAAGGTAGGTGTGAATTTAATTAAACAAATTTATGAATTGCTAAAATGTTCAGCTTCTGCAGTTTGAGTCATATTCTAAGAAAGCATTTTCTACACGTATTTAAGGCCACTGAAATGGACTACTTTTCCCTCTTTCTTTCTTTCCCTACTTCACCTTCCTTAACTCCCTTTTTGTAATTATACATGAGCAAACATGGGATATATGGAACTCAATAAGCAAATAAAGTTATTTTGCAGGGAACCTGTAGAGAAAAATGTTTACATCTTCGTAATGCTTTAACTAAAGTCCAAGAAAGGAAATTAGCTGAGAGTTACTGTAACATATAGTAAAAAAATAATTATATTACTGCCCAGATAATCCTGAGGTGGTAGGTTATTGATTTAACGATGTCTAAAAGTAAATTGAATACAATAGTTAGGACTGAATACCTTCACTATAAGCTAATCTGAAAATAATCTGTCCACAAAGCAGTGACATAAAGTTATGAAAATGTTTGAAATTATTGGATTTACAAGGGTAGAGCAAAAATACAAAGACTTAAAGGAGAAAGTTAGTAGTTTTGCTTTAGTGGTTGACTTTCTCATGAAGTATTAAACTCTTTTGTATGTTTTATTTTAGTTTTCAATATTAACAGTAAAAAAAGGCATTTTTTGAGGTTGTTTACCTTTTCAATTTCATGTAAAAAAATGAAGGACCAAAAAATGAAGGAGAAGGGAATAATCCCTTCAGGCAAATCTTGAACTCACCTTGTTATGTTATTAATGCATTAACCTCAAGGGAATCGATAGTCTTTTGAGGTTAAAACATTAGCAAATCCAATCTTTTTTTTTTTTCTATTTCAAGCAGTTACAGAAATAATAGTTATATAAACTATGGCTTTGGAAATTATTGTTATTTGCATAACAATGTAAAGTTTATAAAATACCTTCATATGTATCATTTACTTTTTACCTTCAACCTCTCTATAAGAAAAAGGCAGGAGATGCATTATTATTCAGATTTTATAGAACAAAAGGGTAAATAAAGCTAATAGATGGGGAATAACTTACTTAAATTCATGAAACAAGTACATGAACCAGTTTTCATGGATCAAGCCTACTACATCTCACGGCTTCCTTTGATAGTCCATTGATCACATGTAGTTTTTAAACACAATCTAGCCTCAGAATAGAAACACTTATTTAAAAATTCATTTCCCATATACGCTTTCAAAGTTTTCTATGAAAACAGTTTTTAAAAAGAAAGTAAACACTTGCATACCTTCCACAGAAAGATAAGCAGAAGATGTTGGATGTCTTGCTAAAACTATATTTTCTTCCTATACTTGAGAATAATTTAAATTTTCAATAGATGTTTGTATAGGTTATTCCTTTCACTTTATTCTTGCATACTGCTAAAAGTCCAGAAAGATCTGTTACATTTTCATGACAGGGACTAAACAGAATATCAGGAAGGTAAATTATTTTCAGTAATTGTTCCCAGTTCAGCTCAAGCTGCCTTTCCCTTGGCTTAATTAATACATTAACTCCTAGTTTTATACAATTGCTAAGTCAGAAATAATTAAGACTCAGGTAGTAATATGCATATTTTAAATATTAAAATTCAGTCTTAATCTAAAATATTGCTGCCATTCTTTAATGACATCTTAGAAATAGAAAAGCATGAACTGTCTTGTTCAGTCTCACTCCCAGTGTGTGAAGTTTCATAAATGTTCGTAAATTGACCTTGTGTGATGCAGTTCAATAGGTTAATAAATCTATCTTCCTTCTTCCAAATTGAACGACATCTAAAAATGTCCCACACGTGATCTCATTAATTGATATCAGGTCTGAAAACTGTATATATTCAGTAATATTTGTATCATGGATTGAATAAAATTATAAAACATATAAATCTAATATTTGTATTATGCCAGAAAAATTTCAGTACCTTCAATATAAATTCATTTTTTATGATTACAATTAGTTTATAATATTTTTCTATACAGCACATAGCTACAATAAACGTTTCTTGCAGTTATCAAAACTGGAGTCAGGCTGAGTTTGTCAAAGTATTGAAATTATGTGCACTGAGGATTTATGTGACAAAGAAGAATCCAAACCCCATACATCTATAATTTACAGACATTCTACATGGAAAGTTTCAGCTGTAGAAGATAGAAGGCCAAGTTGCTTTATGGGTAAACAATCATCTCATGTATCATCATGCAACCCAGCAGCACTGGTCTCTACAGAGATCTCTCTACACTATTTCTCAACCTCTAATGTTTGACTCTAAAACCTGTCACTGTGCAAAGTAGGGAATGTAACTTTACTTAAAACACACTTATAAAACTGCAGTGAAATTAAGAATGCTGAATGTATAGAAGATAATTTGTCTCTCAGTTCACATGCATGGGAATATGTGTATGTGTGTATATGTATACATTTCTCAAAATACAGACAGACAGTTGTCAGCAAACTAATAGAAATTTAGTATTGGCTCACTCAAATGCATTCCTTTCCAACTGAATTAAACATGATTTCATAATTTATTGAAACATAATTGTTTAAAATTAGATATTTATTGAAAAATCCACCGTAATATGTGCATACACATATATATTTATATATACTTATATATATTTCAATTAGTAACTTCTCAAGGAAGTATTAATCATAATATTTAACTAAACATTATGATCTATAATTGTTGCATAAAATCACCATAAATAGAAAGAAGTTTGACAAATCATCTAGAAATGTAAATATGTACATTACTCTGGTTTACATATTCTTAAATTTTGGATAAAATAAATTGCCAACATTTTAATAATGTGGCTGTTCATTATCTTAAAATTTTTCTGAATATATATACAAAGTTATATTTAAATAATATACTTTTATTATCAGTGAACTTACTAGTCTCTTAAGGCTAACTGTACACTGAGTGTGTCTGTGTGTGTGTGTGTATACACACACATAAATATTTTTAAGCTTATATCATGACATACAACTCATAAAACCAAAATATTTTTAGATATTTCTTGGCAATAAAATCTTAAAGTAAGCAAACTCAAACTTAAAATATTTGGGTAAATAATGCATAGAAAATTAATACCAAAAAACCCTTATTTATGGTATGGCTTCAAATATACACGTTGTTTAATAGATGACAAGTGGACTACATTGCCATTAGCATAACCAATCAGCCAAGAAATAATTATCAAACCCCTACTCTATACCAGACAATAGTTTGTCAAATAAGTTGTAAGAGTGAATAAAATAGACAAATATTTCTGCTAAGATAGAGTTTATATTCTGGTAGAAAGAGGTAAACAAATATATTATTTCAAATGATAATGAGTGCTCCTGGTGTTTGTGTGCTTGTTGATGGAGGGTGGTTTGGAATTTTATGTAGGGTGATCACAAAAGCCATAGAGAAAATGTCACTGAGCAGGGACCTGAAGAAGGTGAGGGAGCAAGTCACAAATATGAGAAAAGCATATTCTACACAGAGGAAAGAGGTTGAGCTACGCTTTGAAGTTGGGGCTCGCCTGGCAAACTCAATAAGGAAGGAAGACGACAGACTTGAGCAAGGAAGGGTAGGAGGTGACTGACAGAAGCCAGATCACACAAAGTTTCTTAGGACATTAGAAAAGCTTAGCATTTATTCTGAGTAACATTGAAGGGGTTGAGCATAGGGGTGACTTGATCTAACTTACTTTTTTTTTTAATAGGTCCAAGAACAGCTGTTGAAACATAATAGAATTCTGAACATATTTTGATTTTGAATTTGAACACATGTGTTTTAGCTTACTGCAGACACTGAATTTTTAACCCATTTACTGCTGCCAAAGCCATATCCTGTGCGAAACGAAACATGCAGTGGAAATGTGATGTGTTACGCTTGTTTCATTGCTACGTGTGCAAGAAACTATTTATTCTACAAGTTTGAATTGGTTTGTATGGTATTATTTCTCAAAATATTTATACAATAACTTATCAAAGTGAATTAAATAAATTTGTTATAATTAAAAATTCCTTAGTTTGAAATTTTGTTATTTGCATATATGTCTTTTGCACTAAATGTTAATATAATAGAATTGGTGAAAATACAGATACTAGTCCTATTCAACATAAATACATAATATTTACTAACATGCTTGTACATATCAAAATGTAAGTTATTCCATGTGTTATTTAAAATATATATATACGAATATCATATTTTCTGAAGAATTTAAGGATATATGAAAAAAAGGAAAAAAGTGATTCTGAATACCTTTTTATATTGCCATAGTTCTTTGTTAAACTGTCCTTAGGTATTCTAAAATCTGTACATTGTACCAAAAGCAGGCCCCATGAGAGTGTTTGTGAGCTTTGATTAGGAGCCAGTATACAGCTGCTTTTGTCTAATGCATTCCTATAGCAGAAAACCTAAAATGAAGGCATGCTGTTATCTTCTCTGAAAACAACACACCATAATAACCAGAGGTCATCTTCCAGACAAGTCTATCAGCAGGAACATTGGGGTCCAATGAGAATCTGACAGAGAAGCGGTCATGACATGCAAGCGGCAAGCTGAGAACTTCTTCAGTTAAGTGTACTACAGTAGATTTAACCTTGCCTCTGGGTACAAAAAAAAATTTTTACTTTGCATGAGCTATTTTACGTTAACCACAGACTCAGTGATCCTCTCTGTTTAGTTTTTGGATCTTAATGTTTTCTGCAGCACATTTCCTTTAAAAGGCATGATTATACAGTAGTAAGAATCATTTGGAATATACACCTGAGATGCAGTTTTCTTTCCACAGTGATAGTTCTCCTTAAATTTCAAATTTCATGTGAATTTAAGTTTTCCTCTTGCTCTATTGCTGTGCTATTGTCAAGAAATGATAAATTTTTCAACAGTTACATTTTATCATAGCATAGGTAATGGGTCACTGAAATAGAAATCAAAATAAGTAATTAGTTATTTTGGCTTTCTGAATTCTTACTCACATCATCTTGGGACCTCTGTGACCTGAAATAGTTTATAAAAAGTGGACAATAATACCTTTTTGCTTATCTCAGAGATACATGTAAAATATTTTAATGGTAAAATTTAGTATGTAAGATATTTTAAATATAGTTAGTTATTTCTTTTTCACTATACACACACTCATATACACAATATGTATTTTATGTATAAAGGTAAGTTCTTAATTGGATAATAAACTGTGACTTTTTCAAACATAAAATATATTCGTTTGTTTCAGATATCATCTAGTGCAACCTTGATGAATGTCTTCCACTGACATCAGACTTTCAATTCCTGGCTTTGACCACAGCATTAAATATCTGATGTTATTACTAATCAACTTATTACTACATGTTTAAAAATAATTTTTGAATTAACAAATGCATAATGAATTAAGAACTAGTAGTTCACTCTTATGGTATTTTCATATATACCTATATTTGTGCAAAATTTTGTATAAACACTATTGAAATGTGTACTGGTAATTTTAAAATATTTATTTCCACATAAAACTTTGTTTCAGGTCTACTACATAGAGTCTTTGCCTATATCCCCATTGTGTAGATTTTTCGGACTAGGATCTCAGGTTTGATTCTACATATTTTCTGAAACTTCTTAGGCATGTTTACTTGTACTAAACACGTTATCTTACTGTCCAGTTTTGTGCCCCCAAAAACATTTAAATAGTCACCTGATAATTCTGTGCTTTCTGAAGTATTCATGTATTTATACTAATGAAAATGACTTGGAGTCTCCAAGAAAACTTAAATATTTTTTCTTCTAAAACACTGACATAGTTTCTGAGATGAATGGGATTTACAAAATGAGGATTCTGCTTCACACAGAAGATTGAATGATTCCTTAAAATAATAATTTTATTTTCTGTCTTTATGATTAGTTTATGTAACAGTTAATATTCATGAAGCTACATATAAATCAATGACTAATAGAAATTTGCTAATGGAGACACAACTAGGTGGATAAATAAATCTCAACAAGAAGTACTGTGAAAGTGTACTAATACCCTATTCTGTAGAATTTATGTGAATGTGTGTTAAAAGAGCACAGATAATATATTTCGAAGGTTATGTTTTTGTAAAACTCAAAAAGTAATCTACCGAGTACAAAAAAGGGGTCAAATGTAGCCAAGGACCATCCCTACTAGATGCATAATTTCATTTTATAAATAAACAGAATATTTAAATAAAATAATAAAATTATCTCATAGTTTATAATGCTTTTGCAGCATGTGCAAGTTCTTCCTTCTTAGGTGAGTGAGTTTCTCACCAGTTTTAATTAATTACCCATAGTAATCACTAGTACAGACTTGAGAAAATATGATTTGACATCTAATTGAGACCAGTGGATTTTCAGCAAAATATGTATCACTTGCGTATTTAAATGGGCCTTAACCTGGCCATTCAGAAACTTTTAAATACAGAATTGTTTGTGGGTGTGTGGGTGTGTGTGTGCGCGCGCGCGCATGCACACGCATGATAGAGACAGAGAGATTTCTCTAGAAATATCTGCTTGTTCCCAAGAGAATTGTAACACATGCCACAAGTGACCTTCAGTAACTGTGTCCCAACAGAATTGAAAATTACGAGAATGGAAAGACATCCCTATGTTAGCTGAAAGAGAGGCAGAGAGGTTTAAGCAGTAATAAATAATTTGTCTAATCCTATTCAGTTATGAGGACAGCTGGTTCAGATTCTAAGCTGATCTCTGAATTAGTTTTGACATGCTTAGGCAAATTAGCTTGTGAAACAGCAGAAATAATTGGCTAAAGTTTCTTTTATATTAAATTTGTTACTCTACTATTTGCTTTTCTTTGTAGGTATTGATAGTGCTACTTGAAAAAAATTGTTTATTTCTTGTCTTTTACCATTGTCTTAATTCTCTAGTTGTATATTTCTTCTAATTTTGAATACTTATTTTTATTTCTATTCTAAATTTCTATTTGCCATTCACTATTCATTAGTTTGTCAAGTTCTAAAAAGAAAAGAGAATTCAGTTTATCTTATTCACTACTCATTATGTTACCTCATGTTGCAGGCTTTTAATAAGCAATGAGTAGTGTGGGTATAAGAGTTATATAATTTCTGGAGTTATATAAAAATGTTTAAATTGCTTGGTATATTACTGAAATTTTCAGTTAATACTAAAAGTTTTAAGCCAAAAGTATTTTAGGGAGATTCAAGTTTGTGTGATGAAGACAAAGCAAGGAGCACACAGAGTAAAAATGCTTATATATGTAAGAAATGTATAATGTATAATGAATTTTACTATTTTCAGTAATACAATAACAATTTATTTTATAATTCTATGAATCTGGGTAAACAACGGAAACCAGGTTTTTTTTTTCAAAATGAATAATTGAGTTACTTGTACATTAAACATACATATATATATATACATAATACAATAAACTATTTGTTTTGAAAATATGAACACTTTGGTTACTAGGGGGGTGTGTGTGTGTGTGTACTGTTCAGGTAATGAAGGCCCTGAATATCCACACATGTCCAAACCATCATTATTTTTGTTTTCTCAATATCTGAAGGGCATGAGCAGTAATTCAAATTCAAAGGCTAACAACAAATGAAACGCTCTTGGACTTGGAAATGAGCTATAGGCTGCCTAAGTATTGTTGGGTATTTGAGGTATAAAATTTGAACATCTAACTTGGAGAGAGAGAGAGATACACCACAGCTTCTAACATCTTTTAAATTCTAGTTACTTATATACGATACAAAGGCCTCTATGTTACTGTGATAGAAAGTTCTGATTACCTTCAATTATATTGAAATTTTTTTATCATATTGTACATTCACCATATACATATACGAGAAATGAATGTATATAAAAAGTGTAGGTATATATGGAGGTGTGTAGACACTATATAAGTAAAACAGTTAAGGCATTATAATAAGTCAGTGTATCATTACTAAACTTAAAATATATATTCTTTATATTTAGGAACACCTGTATTACACAATAATATGGATAACTAGATTTCATTGAAATTTTGTTATCCGTTCGATATTCTTCTAAGATCTATGGAAACACGTTAATGCTCATGACTACTTTTGTGATTACTGTTTTATATTTAAGAATACTGAGGATTATGATTTTAATAACTCTGCCTATGTAGTTAGTAGATAGAGGTTAGACAGTCTTTTATAAAGTCTGAATTTTTTACCAAAAATTCAATGAAATAAATAACCATAATTTAGTTCTTGGTAATATAACAATGCAATCTGTTCAAGATCAGCCAGGCCAACATGGCAAAACCCAACCTCTACTAAAAATACAAAAATTATCCAGGTGTGGTGGCATGAACTGTAACCCAGCTACTCGGGAGGCAGAGGCAGGAGAACAGCTTAAACCCAGGAGGCAGAGTTTGCAGTGAACTGAGATCATACCAGCCTTGGTGACAGAGTGAGACTCCACCTCAAAAAAATGTGTGTGTGTGTGTGTGTGTGTGTGTGTGTGTTTTCCTAAACATTTATGCAAAACTATGAACCTATCATAAAAATAATGCTGAAAAACTGTTAACTAAAACTATTTTTCCAAACGTTAACATAAAAATATTGATGTCCACTCTTTTAAAGAATTTTATTTTTAATATAACTGTTGACCTCTACTACTAGAATATGTATGTTCCAATAGTATTGCTCTAGCTATGTTAACAAAAACGTCTGGTAGAAAAACAAGGTACTGTCTATATGATTTAGCTCCAAAAGTTTCTAATATGGTATAAAGAGTAACAACTTCCTGTTTACAAACTGTCTTGTGTTGATAATTTTCTGAAATCATATTTAATTTATCTGTAACATTTATCAGGAAAATTAATTTTCTTTCATTTTTGAGGATGCACTTTTAAATGTAATTATTGAAAATAATCTAAATATTGCCTTTATCAATATTTACCTTGAAATAAACTGCCATTGTTAATATTCATTGTAAAATGAAATTACTGTATGTAGAAAAATTATCTTCATGTGAGTATATGTCCAAGTTCAGCACATAGTTATTTGATATTTCTAAATTTCATTTATTAATTTAATTGTATTTGAAATGTTAGAAATTTTGTTTATCTTGATAAGATTGTAAAGATGATTTGGTAGTCATTTTGAGCTATTGTGTTAAAAGTTAATGGAAGCCTGGTAGTAAGTGTGTTTGTGTTTGTATGTGTTTGCTTATTTTTATGAGCAAAGATAACACCTTACATATACCATCTGGAGGCTTTTAATTAAATTTAATTAAACATAACCTTCAACTAACTTGTTTTCCTTAGAAAACACACAGACATAAACCACATACATTTTTTAACTTATTTTGTAACAATGGAAAATCATTTTTATGGTACATAAATTTTCATAAATTCCCTATTAAGTTAAACTACCCAGTTTTCCTGAATTTGAAGATGTCTTTATATAATTTTTTCTATAATACCTGGTGGCATTTGCTGTCATTTTGCATTTTGAGTTAGTGTGTGTGAAAACTCAAAACTTCTTTCCCCTCAAAGATCCTCTCCAGCTATTTGGTTGTTAGCAATTTGAAAAGATAATTTATAGGGTCCTTTTTTCACAGAAGAATTATGTGGAATATTCTGTTAATGTCAATTTTTAGAACATTTTATTCAAGAATGAATGTCTTCTATAAAAGTGATGCAAACTTAATTAAAATGGTTGAATGTTAAGTTACCATAGTTATGCAATGTTAAATACACTACAAAGCAAATTTTTATGATTTTAACTATATTTGGCTTGATTTAACCTCTCCCTTAGTCCATACAGATACAACATTTCTTCCAAGATTACCATAAAATCTCATTTAATTTCTCAAATGTAGGAAGATTGGTACACATTTCTGGAATTTCAGCTTCTTTTGTCTACTAATTGTGTACAATCTATCTTAGAAGCCATTCCAGATGATGCTATTAGTTATGATATGCTGCAAAAATAATTTCAAGACATTTTGACTTAAAACATGGTCTGGAGTAAAAATGGTTTTAAGTACTACCTCTGTCTTCAGTGATATGTATTTTTTTCTAAACTTAATATATCTTAAATCTACAATAGAAGTGATAATTCTTATCTTACATCAAGATAATGTTTCCAAAACCACCCAACATGTACTTTTTCTAAAAAGTAGCCATTGTATATCGTTTTTCATTTTTTTCCTCAGGTAGTGATATAGTTTGGCTGTGTCTCCACCCAAATCTCATATTGAATTGTAGTTCCCATAATTTCCATGTGCTGGGGAGGGACGTGGTGGGAGATAATTGAATCATGGAGTCAGTTTTCCCTATACTGTTCTCATGGTAGTGAATAAGTCGCACCAGAACTAATGGTGTTATAAGGGGAAACCCCTTTCACTTGGCTCTCACTCTCTTCTTTGCTGCCTTGCAAGATGTGACTTTCGCCTTCTGCCTTGATTGTGAGGCCTCCCCAGCCACGTGGAGTGAGTCCATTAAATTTCTTTTTCTTTATAAATTATCTAGTCTTGGTTATGTCTTTATCAGCAGCATGAAAACAGTCTAATATAGGTAGGTAAATCAAATTTTGTTCTAAGTGTTTACTAAGTATATATATTTTTCTTCCTTTAATATATAAACAAAATCAATTCAATTATAATATAAGACAAACATTACATCTACCCTTAAAAGGACCAGGCAGAACATTTCTCCAGTTTGTAAAATTTAAAATAAATTACCTTTTGCTATTAGAGAAAAGATAAAAGAAGGAGATATCTTTATACCATACCAAAGAGGCTGATTTTACTAAGGTGGTGCATATTTCCAAACAATCTGAGTTATAAAAGTGAAGATAACAAACAAAATATAGAGAACAACTTACTGTAAGCCATGATGATTGTGCAAATGAAAAAAATACGATAAAGCCATTAAAAGCCTAGGGATAAAATGAATCAAATATACTGTATAAAGTACATTCACTAGGGAGACATTTCATATTGTTTAGTACCTGCCTTTGTGTGTTATTTCTTATTGATTTAGTAATGTTGTAGGGATTCTTATATAGCTGGCTATAAATTGCTTATTAGTGTTGGTGATGTAGGAGGTAGCTTTTAAGCATAGAGCATAGCTACCAGTCATAAATTCTGGAAAGAATAAAAGAAATGGAGCCCTATAACAAGATAGAAGGTAAAACAACTTTCAGAACAGTGGCATGAGAAGTTCTATGGATCCTTTAAAGGAAAGAAAGCTTAAGTGGTGAAAATGATTATACACAGAAGCATAGTTACTACAGGTAAAGAAGGACATTTTATAATAATAAAAGTATCAATCAATCAGGAAGCCATAAAAATTATATACATGTGTTCAATGAACAACAGAGCTGCAATGTACATTGAGAAAAATCAAACAAATAAAAGGAATTAATAATTCAACAATAATTTCAACAGTAGATAGAAAACTAAGCAGAAGTTCAAAATAATAGGTGATTCAGCCAAAACTATAAATTCAGTAGACATAACAAGCATCTATAAAACACTCAGTCTAACAATAGTAGATGCACATTCTTTTCAGGTGCATATAGAATAGGAAACATTATCCATGCTATACCATATGCTAGAGCATAAAACACCCTTCAATAAATTTTAGAAGACTAAATCATGCAAAATATGTTCTCTGACTGCAATGCAATGAAATTAGAAATCAGTTAAAGAAAATCAAGAAAATCACACATATGTAAAAATTAAAGAAAACATACTCCTAATTAGTAAGTCAACAAAGTCACAAACAAGTTGTATGACATGTGAATTATATGCTAATGAAAGTAAAGGGAGATAATGAGAGAGAGAAAAAAACAATGGACAACTAGAAAGAATAGACCTTGACCAAATGGTGGAGTATGCAAACTGTCTTTACTCTCTCTCATAGGAAACCAAAAACAAGTATATGGCATCAAACTTATCACCAGCAAGAGTCCAGAAATCAAATATGATAATGAGACAGTTCCTGGGGCCACAGAGGAGTGAAAAGATTTCATGTGAACTGGAAAATAATTGAACTTTTATATCCACAATGCCTTTCCCCCAATCTACCAAGTATCAGGAATATGGAAAATTTCCAACTAATTTTTACAACACTGGAAAAAGTGAGATTGAGGTGTATAACCAGCTTTCTCACCAGCTTGGGCTCCCTGGCAGGAGACCTTTCCCTACTTCAACTCATGTGAAGCATTGCAAGTGCCCGAAAGGAGAAAAATTCCCCAGGATAGCCGGAGGCAAGGGAGCAGGGAGCCGGGACTAACATCATAGCACAAGAGAACTCTGTTCTATTTATCTCAGCCAAAGACGACATGAAATCAGGGCAGCTGTTCAGCAACATCACACTGCAGAAGGCACCTCCCAGGGGTCCCCTGTGCACAGATGGCTATTGCCATAATCCTGGGATATCCCTTTGGGAGCTTCCTCCCCAACTGGGACAAGCAACATTCTCAAGTTTGCTAGTGCTGAGGCAAACCTGGGTTTAAGCACATCTTGCACAGAAAAAAAGGAAGTGACTTAGCAAAACGGATACTCAACAGATATATTGCAGAGAAATCTTTAAGGAAACATATCCCACTAAAACCAAAACAAGCAAGACAGAGAAGACTGAAATAAATAACAAGTCCTTCAATCCAAAGACACAGATGAACATTCAGAAGAAACAACAGTAAACAGAGACCATAATCTTCCCAAATAGACAAAATTATGAGTCAGTGACCAAGCCTAAGGAAACAGTGAAAGGTAAGTTTTCTGATAAAAAATTCTAAATAGCAATTTTAATGAAACTCAGTGAACTCCAAAACAACACAGAAAACCAACTCAGAATGTTGTCAGAAAAATTTAAGAGATTAAGTTTTAAAAATCAAACAAAAATTTTGGAAACAAAAAATATATTTGCTGCTCTAAAGTTTATGAAGATCTCAACAGCAAAAGAAATCAAGTAGAAGGAAGAATCAGTGAGCTTAAAGACAGACTATTGGAAAACAGAGCCTGAGAAGAAAATGAAAAAAAAAAAGGATTAAAAGGTATCAGCAATTCCTTCAAAAGAGCAAATATAAGAATTATTGGTGTTCCTGCATGTTCTCACTTATATATGGAAGTTGAGCAGTGAGAACACATGAGCACAGAGAGAGGAACAACACACATTGGAGCCTGGAGGACAAGGGGAAGGAACCTAAAGGATAGGTCAGTAAGTACAGCAAACCACCACTGACATACGTATACCTATGTAACAAACCCGCATGTTCTGCACATGTATCCTGGAACTTACAGTAACACTTAAAAAATCAAAATAAAAAAAGAATTATTGGTGTTCAAAAGGGAGTTGAGCAAGAGTAAGAGGTAGAAATGTTATTCAGAGAAATAACAATAGAAAACTTTTTAAAATGTGAGAAATATAAAAATGTCCAAGGACAAGAAAATCAGAGAGCACCAGATTAAACTAAATTAAAACTATCCCAAGGCAAGTAATCAATCTCTTGGGTCAATACGAAAAAGATCCTAAAGGTAGCAAAAGAAAATAAGTTAATATCCAATAAAGAAGCTCCAATTTATCTGGTAACATGTTTCTCTACAGAAATTATACAGGCCAGCAGAGAGAGGGATGGCATATAGCAACTGCTAAAATAAAACAATTGCCAACCCCAAATTTTGCACCCTGCAAAGCTATTATTCAAGCATGAAAAAGAAATAAATTATTTCATAAACAAACAAAAGCTGAGGGGATGCATCATCACCAACCCATCTTATGAGAAATGATAAAGGAAATTATTCAGTATAAAAAAATACCACTAATGTGAGGAAAGAAAACATTTGAAGGTATAAAACTTACTGGTAAGAGTAAGCACAAAGAAAAAGTCAGTACACTTGAACACTATAACTGCAGCATGCACTTGTAATTCTAGCATGAAGACCAAAAGCCAAATTTATCAGAAAATAATAACAGCTACAGCAACCTGCTAAGTAACATAAAATATGTAAATTGAGGCAACAAAATGTCAAAATGTAAATTGAGGAACGAGTTAAAGTATAGAATTTCTTACTGTTTTTCTTCTTTGGAACAAAGATAAGTTCTCATCTGTTTAAAGCAATTTTTTAAATCTAAAAGATGTTTTGTTGTAAGCCTCACTATAACCACAAGGCAAAAACCTATAGTATATACATTAAAAATGAAAAGCAATAAATCAAAACAAACTATGACAAAAGAAAACAAGCACTAAAGAAGACAGTAAGAAAAAGCAGGGAAAAAAAAGAATTGAAGAGAAAAGAGAAGTTAGAAAACAAGTAACAACATAGTAATAGTAAGTCCTTATCTATCAAAAATTATATTGTAAGTAAACGGACTAAATTCTCCAATTAAAAGGATAGAGTATCTGAACGGTTAAAGAAAGACCCAACTATATGTTGCCTATATGAAACCCACTTAACATTTGAAGGCACACATAGACTAAAGATGAAATGAGGGAGAAAGATATTCCATGCAAATAGAAACACCAAATACTGCAGGAGCAGCTATACTTAAATAAAATAGAAAAGTAAAAGCCTGTAAAAAGAGACAAGGAATGATACCATATAATAATAAAGAGATTAATTCAGCAGTAGGACAACATAATTGTAAATATCTGTCCACTTAACATAGGCCTATCAAAGTATATAAATCAAACAGAAATAGATTAAAAGGGAGAGATAGACTACAATTCAATTAACAGGAGATGTTTTCAACATTCCATTCTCGGTAATAAACAGATCATCCTGACAGAAAAATCAACAAATAAACATCAGAGTTAAACTACACACTAGACAAAATTGGCCTAACTATTTAGAGATATTTAGAGAATATTTCACCCAACTGCTGCAGGATACAGATTTTTCTCATTAACATATGGAACATGTTTCAGAATAGACCATATGCATAGGAAAAAACACACAAGTTTCAACAAATTCAAAAGAGCTAAATTATATCACATCTCTATCCTGATTACAATAGAATAAAACTAGATATCAATAGTAAGAGGAACCTTGGAAACTATACAAACACAGAGAAATTAAACAACATGCCCCTGAACAATCAATGAGTCAATGAAGAAATAACAAGAATATTTATTATTGAAACAAATGAACATAGAAACATATTATATCTAACTCTGTGGGATACAGCAAAAATAGTTCCAAGGAGGGTAGTTTATAGCAACAGATGCCTGTAACAAAAAAATAGAGACTTCAAATTAATACCCTAATAAATTAACCTCAAGGAAATAGAAAAACAAGAAAAACTCAACTAAAATTTAGTAGAATGAAAGAAATAATAAATATCAGAACAGAAATAAAATTGAGACTATATATAAAAAGTTAAAATGTCAGTTTTATTAAATGACAAAACTGACAAACTTTTAGCTAAACTTAGAATAAATGTGAGAAATTTCAAACGAAGTCAGACATGAAAAAAGAAGACACAAAATCTGATTCCACAGAAATATGAATAATCATTAGAGATTATTATGAGCAATCCTATACCAAAGGAATGGAAAACTTAGGAGAAATGGAAAAATTCCTGGACATACACAACTTACCAAGATTGAATCTTGAGGGAGTAGAAAACCTCAGCAAATCAATAACGAATAACAAGATCAAAGCCATAATAAAAAAGTCTCCAATCAAAGAAAATCCCAGAAGCTAATGGCTTCACTGCTTAACTCAATCAAACAATTTTTGAATAACTAATACTAATTCTTCTCAAGCTTTTCTAAAAACTAAAAGAGGAGGGGATACTATTAAACTCATTCTATGAAGCAAGAAATACTCTGATACCAAAACCATACAAAAATATAACATTAAAAGAAAACTATAGGCCAGTATTACTGATGAAGACAGATGCAAAAAACATTAACCAAATATTAACAAACTGAATTCAACAACACATTAAACAGATTGTCCACCATGATCAAGTAGAACTTATCCTAGGGTAACAAGGATGTTTCAACATACACAAATTAATAAGAGTAACACATTACATTAACAGAATCAAGAACAAAAACCATATGGATCATTTCAATAGATGCTGAAAAGGCATTTCATAATGTTTAATATCCTTTTATAGTAAAGATGCTCCCAAGAAGTTAGGCGTGGAAGGCACATAATTTAAAACCATAAAGGCTAAATATAACAAAGCCACAGCTAACATTATACTGAATGGGGAAAATGTTGCAACACTTTCTTCTAAGATCTGAAACAAAATAAGGTGCCCACTTGCATTGCTTTTATTCAACCTGATACTGGAAGTCCTTGACAGAGCAATCAGACAGAAGAGGGAAATAAAGGGCATCCAACTTAAAAAGAAAAACATAATTTTTGTCTGCAGATGATATAATCATATATTTAGAAAACCCTAACGTTTTCACCAAAACAAACTCATTAGGATTGATAAATTCAGTAAGGTTGTGGAACACAAAATCAACATACAAAAATTAGTAGCATTTATATTTGCAACCAGTGAACAACATAAAACATAAATCAATAAAGCAATTACACTTATAATAGCTACAAAAAATGTAAAATATCTAGGAATACATTTAACCAAAGCAGTGAAAGCTTTTCACAGGAAAAACTGCAATATTCTGATGAAAGAAACTGAAGAAGACAACACAGAAATGGAAAGATATTTTACACTCATTAACTGGAAGAATTAATATTGTCAAAGTGTCAATATTACCCAAAGTGATTTGCAGAACCAAGGCAATCCTTATTGAAATAACAATGATAGTCTTCTTAGAAATAGATAAAAAAATATTCTAAAAATTACATGGATCTGTATAAACCCCTGAATAGCCAAAGCAATCCTGAGCAAAAAGAACAAAGCTGGAGGCATCATACTACCTGACTTTAAAATATGCTACAAAGCTACAGTAACAAAACAGCATAGTACTGGAATAAAAACAAACAGACAACTGAGACAGAATAGAATAAGGAACCCCAAAATAAAGGCATTTTCAGTCAACTGATTTTCAACAAAGACATCAAGAACATACATTCAGGGAAAGGACAGTCTCTTCAATAAATGGTGCTGAGAAAAGTGGATATTCTTATGTAGAAGTGTAAAACTAGACCCCCACCTTTCACCATATACAAAAATCAAATCAAAATTGATTAAAGATTCATCTAATGCCCAAAACTTTGAATCTACCAGAAGAAAACCTTGAGAAAATACTTCAGGATATTGGTCTGAGCAAAGGTTTTTTTTTAAGTAAGAACTCAAAATCATAGGCAATGAAAGCAAAAAATAAACAAATGAGATTACATCAAGTTAAAAAACTTCAGTGTAGGAAAGGAAACAATTAAAAAAAAAAAAGCAAAGAGAAAACCCACAAAATAGGAAAAATATTTGCAAGCCATTTATTTGACAAGAAACTAATAACCAGAATATATAAGGAACTTATTAACTTCATGGTAATATAAACAAACAAACACACACATTAAAATGTAGGCAAAGAGCATGAATAGGCATTTTTTTAAAGAAGACATAAAATGGCCAATAAATATATATTTTTTAATGTTCAACATCACTAATCATCAGGGAAACAGAAATGAAAACCACAATGGGACATTATTTCACCCCAGTAAAAATGGCTTTTATAAAAGACAAAAAACAAAACAAAACAAAATGCTGCTGAGACTATGAATAAAGAGGATTCCTCATACTCTGTTGATGGGAATGTAAATCAGTTCAGTCTCCAGGAAAAAGAGTAGGGAGATTCCTTTAAAAACTAAAAATAGAACTGCCATATGATTCAACAATCTCACTACTTAGTATATACTGAAAAGAAGTAAAGTCAATATACAAGAGATATCTGCTGTCCCATGTTTATTGCACCACTATTCATAATAGCCAGGATATGGCATCCACCTAAGTGCTCATCAATGAATAATTAATATGTAATTTACTATATAAAAGATATAGATAATGTCTATAAAGATAGTGTGGTATATACATACAATGGACTATTATTCAGCCATAGAAGGGGAATTAAGTTCTGTCACTTTCAGCAATATGGATAGAACTTGGATGCCATTATGTTAAGTGAAATAAGCAACCACAGAAAAGTAAATTTTGCATGTTTTCACTAATGTGGCAGCTAAGAAAGTAGATCTCATGAACGTAGGGACGAGAGGGGTGGTTACCAGAGATCCAGAAGGGCAGCAGGAAGGGGAAAATGAAGAGTCTGGTTAATGAGTACAAGAATACAGTTAAAGAACAAAAGTAAGACCTATTTTTGATCATCAATAAGGTGACTATATTTTAAAATAATCTACTGTATATTTTAAAATAGCTGGTAGAGTATCATTTGAATGTCACCAGTATTAAGAAAGAATAAACTTTTGAAGTGATGGATATACCAATTACCCTGATTTGATTATTATAAATTATATGAATGTATAAAAATATCACATGTACCCCCAAAATATGTAATTACACTTATTATGTATCAATAGAAAAAATAGCAGATCTTATAACAGATCTATTATTGTACGATTTTCACCAAACCACTTCATTCTTCTAATTGTTTAAATTCCCTCAACTATTCATTAAAATAAAGTTTTTAACCATTTTACAGAAAAGCATGGTAACAGAACATTAATTAGTGTTAATTATGCTGGTTGACATTTGATAACCTTTTTCTAAATGCTGAAGTAAATGAATTAGTCCATAGCTAAACAAATGAACAAACTGGTATGTGAATTTAAGAATGTATGACCTACAAGACATATACTTCTTCTCGACTCTTGTGCTTTAAAGACAAACTGTTACTTGGAGGAGAAGAATTTGAAGCATGTTGCTCACCACTGAGACTAGGCCAAGGTAAGATGTGGCATAGGATGGGGTAAAGGAGACAGTACGTCCCTATCCATTAAGTACCTATCCATGAAGATGCTAATTGTGATAAATTTTAGGAGAGAAATTAAGGCTGGAGAATATCCTAAATATTACCAATATTTCAGTCAGTAGAAAATGGCCATGATACTGGGGTTTTCAGTGACCACCACTCCACAGAGTTAAAGAAAATTTTATCCTGGCCTTCCAACTATGGATTCTAAGTGCTGGTAATGACAAGGAAATAAATACTTCTTCATCATCTGTGTTCCCATTCAGCTATTAACAGCAATGGCAAAACCCCATTGTATTAATATTCTTTTTTATTTTTACAACACATGGATTTAACTAAGTTTAAATATGTCCCAAAGCACAGTAAAAGGCACACAGAACTAAAATGTTGTTGACTGTACTGCTGGTATATGGGTAGAGAACAGTAGCAAAGTTCTCTTCCTTTGCTGTTTTTGGTTATTTCCCCAAAGTGCTTGTAGCATTAAGCTTGTTTACTTATGAAAAAAAAAATGTAACAAAAAAAGAGCCAGCATAAGAGCTATGGAATAGCCAGTAACAATAACAATCTTGGCTGCCCTGAAATAATCATTA
This sequence comes from Alouatta palliata, assembly GCA_004027835.1. Classification (NCBI taxonomy): domain Eukaryota; kingdom Metazoa; phylum Chordata; class Mammalia; order Primates; family Atelidae; genus Alouatta; species Alouatta palliata. Next base: position 46,387 of record PVKV010017397.1, read on the forward strand.
TAATCCATCTTCAAATCTTCTCAATAGATATCACCACAACATTCTGATCCATCCCCAGGGATAAGATTGACATTTTCATCTAACTTCTTCCATTACATATTACTTTCAGTAATAATTCAGCATTAAAACTATCTTGTCACATTTCTCTCAGGGAAATAGCCCACTGGAAATCTGCCTCCAGTCACAATTGTAGTATTTAAAATATTTTCATGTAAAATTCATAATTTTATATAACAAAACCTTGCCTTTTCTCAAAAAAAAAAAACCCTCTGAAAATAGTTTTAATATATTTAAGCTTATTCACTAAAGGAACTCTTTAGAGTCCATGCCATTAGACAAGCATATACATGATACCTGGTAAGAAGATTGGCCTTTATCAAATACTAAAAAAAATAATGGGGGACCGATCCAAGATGGCCGATTAGGAGCAGCTGAGGATTGCAGCTCCCAGTGAAAGCGTGGAGGGTGAGTGGACGCCACATTCCCAGACGGATTGTTATTGCCCACCGACCAGGAGATTCCCAGGGGGAGGAGCCCCACGGGTCGCCAGCGCACCTGGTTTGGCCGGCGCGGCTGTTTTCACCGGCTCAGCTGTTTTCGCCTGTGTGGGCGTTTTCGCCACCGCTGTTTGGAGCGGCGCCCCGGCGCAGCAGTTTCCGATACAAAATACGTGGGTCCGGGTGCCGTTTTAGCTGGCAATTGGAACTCCGGGAAGGCAGAGCCGCCCATTCATTTGATTAAAAAAGGGGACTGAAACAGACAGCCAGGCCAGGAGATTTCCCAGGCACAAAAACGCCAGCGCCTGCGGTTACAGCCGGCGCAGTGGGTCACCGCACAGGAAATCATACACATCCCGGCGCCTTTTCAACAGGCGGCTGGAACACCTGGGAGACAGTCGATCATTCAACTAAAAAAGACGCTCTGAGGCAGGGAGCCAGGTGATCAGGCTCGGCTGGTCCCACCCCCACAAAAAAACAGCCATTGGAAACTCTCGGGATCAAGAGTTTCACAGCAAGCACAGCTGAACCCGGGACGGTCCAGCTCTGTGGGGGAGGGGCGTCCGCCATTATTGAGGCAGTCTGCCACTACGGAGGTAGTTTGCCATTGCAGAGGCAGTTCTGACTACACCGGTATAAACTGGACTGCAGGGAAGTTCACACGGCAGCTGGGCGGAGCCCACACCAGCTCAGCAAAGCCTCTGGAGGCAGTGAGTAGGCTGCCTCATCGCTGGGCAAGTCAGTCCTGAGAAAAAGGCAGCAGCACAAGGGAAACTCATAAATAAAGCCCTAACCCCCCGGACAGAGCACCTGGGGAAAAAAAGGGGTTTATGAGTTCTGCTGCAGCAGACTTAAACGTACCTGCCCAGCAACTCTGAAAGAACAACGGAGCTCACAGCTCAGCATTTGAGCTTCTATAAAGAATACTGTCACCTCAAG
>PVKV010017398.1:0-40449 GCA_004027835.1 Alouatta palliata
AAAAAAAAAAAAAAAAAAAAAAAAAAAAAAAAAAAAAAAAAAACCATAGTCAATGCTGGGAATTTGAATACCCAGGCATATGTTGAAGGCCTGGAGTTTAAAGCAGTAGTTTTCAACCTTGGTTGCAGATTAAAAATCATCTGGAGACCCATTGCAGAAAATTGCAGATTATTTGGTGTGGGTGAGGCATCACATAAGTACTTCACAAAATCATCCAGATGCATCCAAGGTTGAGAACTGCTGGTCTAAGGGTATTGTCCTCTTCTTTGTCTCTTTTTGCTGTTGTTGTTAAATGTATTTATTTTATACTTTTCCAACTTTTATGTTAGGTCCAGGAAGTACATGTGCATGTACAAAACTATCCAACTTTGGAAGAGGCAGGTACCCATCACTACATGGGTAAATTGTATGTCACAGGGGTTTATTGCACACATTATTTTATTACCCAGGTAATAAGCATAGTGTGTTATAGATAGTTTTTCCATCCTCAGCCTCCTCCCACTCTCCACCCTCGAGTAGGCCCCCATGTCCATTGATTCCTTCTTTGTGTCCATGTGTACTCAATGTTCAGCTCCCACTTATACTCTAAGAGCTGTGCTATAGGGCCACAGTAAGTTATTTTTAACAAAGTCTTAGGAAGTCTTAAGAAAAGTCTTCAAGAAGTCTTAAGGCAAGTACTTGCCTGCATTTGGCTGTTTCCAGTGCTGATGTTTTCTTTAGTTGTATCAAGAGTTTCTTTATCAATTTAAAAGAGAAAGAAACTACTAGAATTAAGGTATCTTTTCATTTCTTTAGGATATTTTGGTGTTCAAAGTGTTTTTTTTTTTTTTTTGCTTTAGTTTTTCCTTCATCTTTCCTCCTATATTTTATCTTCTTTTTAGTCTCTCAAGTTTCTTGATTTGAAACTCCTCATTTTTATTATTTAATCATTTCATGATTCTTTTCATGTCTCATGTCTTATTTTAAATTCTCTCACAACCTTCTGGTTTATCTTAATCTAGTTTTCCATAATTCAAAAGATTATACATTTATTATTTGTTTGGGCCTCTTAACTTTTCTTATCTCTGGTATTAGCTTTCTTTCTCCCTTTTCATTCTTAATCATTTAAAATGTCAATTCTTACTTTTTAATTACTTTTTTAAAGGCTAATGAATTAAAGTCTTGGTTTCCTGAATCTTTTATTACAAAGATTTTTACTTTCTTTTGCAACTTTAATACTTTACCATTTTATATTATTTTATTCTAAAATTAATATTGTATCTTAATTTTTAGTATATGACTTGTCTTTATAGTGGTAGGTAACAAGTATAGCTATATAAAAAATCCCAGTTCACACCCAGAAAAATACAGGAAACATCTTCATTGTGACTGTCCTTTCATATCCCATTTGTGGATTTCAAACTGGTTCAATGTTGGTCTTACAAAATATCTTTCCCCTAGAAGCTTAGGACACTCAGGACAATTCAGTTACTCAAAACAGTCATAATTCTACCTGTTTAATATGTCCTCAAAATACCAGAACAATGCTTTTGATGTCTGATATTGACCAATCTTTTCATTTTGGAATTTACGATCTTAACATCTAAAACTATTCAACTTTGTAGGAGGCATGTTATCTAAGAGGAAGGGCAGAGAGGCAGAAACTTGAATACATGTCTATAAGAATTCATTGGCCAAGTCTTCCTGCTGGTTTTCACTAAGATTCCTGACTAACGATTTTTTCTAAAAGGAGAAAGGTATTTGGTTCCTCACCTTTGCTTTGATGAATTCACTTCCTTTACCACAGAGCTCATTTCATTATTATCCTTTTCTATTGAATTATAGGAGAAGCTTTCTGGTGTGTGATTCTTCTCATATCCGTCCCCTAATATTCATGTGCCCAGAATGCTGGTTATTGCCAGCAGAATGTGGTTTTAGGTAGGCACAGCTGTACTTCTGAAGGGTGGCTCTCATTCCTCCCTATTCTTCTTAGTGGAGATTTCAGACCTGATTAGATGGTTGGAGTTCAGGGAGAAGGGAATGACCACCCAAGTCTTTGGCCCTGGGTCACTGTCACTTTTGGAAAACATTTTAAGATATAGGGATGTGGCTGAGACAGGCTTCTCCTATCTGTTGCCCTTTCTGCCAAGGAGGAAAAGGATGGCATTTGGGAAACATTAAAGTATTTAAAGGTAGACCCAATCGGCCTTTAGGATTTGGATCATCATATTGTGTGTTGTGGAATGCTTCTTATTAATGATACGTGTCTTTTAATTGAAGATTTATGTTACACACATAAATGTGTGTTGAGAGCACACAGCCCAGCAATAAAAAATAATTTTAAAGTACTCGAAATCTCTTATTTACATTTTATATAAGCCACAACAAAAATGAAAAGACATGATTAACAGCAACACAGCTCCACTCTTACTTTCTCCTTTTTTCCAAACCTACAACACTGTAGTTGCTTGGATCAACTGTCTCCCTCATGTCTCCCAAAACTTCCTACTTGCTCTTGATTCATTTATATTCTCCCTCTCCCCGAACTCCTTATCTTCATTTCTTTTTTTGTTTTTAATATATATACTTTTTATTGCATTTTAGGTTTGGGGGTACATGTGAAGAACATGCAAGATTGTTACATAGGTACACACATGGCAGTGTGATTTGCTGCCTTCCTCATTTCTTTATGTCGAAAGGTATGGCCTCCTTTTTAAGAAGGTAGTGGCATTGGGCTGACAATTATGATTCTCTTTTGGCAAACTGAAGGGAGCACAGAAGAAGGAGGCTGTGAACATTCAAAAGTGAGTCACTTTTACCCTGTCCCAGCTGCTTTTATGTCTTTTAATTTGGTTACAGTTTGTTCTATTGGCAAGCACATGTGAGATTGTTTTCCCCCACCAGGTGACACATTCTTTTCAACTATGCATTATGAGGAATGAGATCTCTCATTCTGTCTCATAAAGCCATCTCTCCCAAGTCTCTTCCTCATTGAAGTCCTCACTTCATTCCATTTCCTGATGGAGGTCTGTGAGAACCTCTTTACTTGGCTAACAAAAGACCCTTGCCCTGTGCAGGTGTCTAGAGCTTCCTTCACTTTGAGAAGCTGGTGGATATGCTCTACCTTTGCTAAATTCATTTATCCACTCAACTGGCAAGAGTACATTTAGCTTATGATATGCTCCAGGGGAATATGTGCTATATTAACCAGAATCTAGTTCATCATAACAAGGCCATGATTGTAATATTTTTGGTCTAGTAATATCTCTGGAGCATCCTTTCGAAGGACTAAGACTTCTCCCCAGCAAAGTGGTTGGTTGGACTCAAAGAGTGGGATGGCATTTCCTATTTGAGGCAGAGTCATTGATAAGGACATGTCAAATGAATGATCTTCATGGATTAATGAAATTTAGTCTGTATTATTGTTATTTCCACTTTCAAATAAGAACACTGAGGCCTAGGGAAATTGAATAATGTGTCTAACATTGTAAGTGTCAGTCTAAATAACAGAGAGATTCTATAAAGATGCTGAATTTATTTGGGAGTTTTCAGGGGATATGCAAATCTAGGATATGTGCACTATTGGGACTACAGGCATATCCAAAGAGGCGGAAGAAAGGGAAAGCGTTTAAAGACAAAAGAGAAAAGCATGCATAATTTGTTTTGAAATGACGAGAGCATTGGTTAAAGGGGCTTATCACAGGAGTTGATGCCAGTTCATAGGTGAAGATAGTGTGTCAGGCAACTGTTCTTGTATTCTGGTTAGCTGTCCTGTGACTAATGCAGCAAGCTACAGTTTAAGAAGTCCTTGGCAAGAGTTCTTGTTACACACATATGTGTATAAGCGCCCTTTAGAAAGTCTTTGTAAAATAGTTCTTATCATAGGTATGCATGCACAAGTGCCCTCCCTCCTTGGCCTTCTGGCTTTATTTATTTGTTTATTTTTGTTAGAGTTTGACAAAAGTGACTCCATCTTGATTCCAACAACTTTCACATATTTTCCTTGTGAATAAAGTCCTTCTTCAAAAGCACTGCTGATCAACCATCTCATAGTTGAGGTTTAATTGTTCCTCAGTGCCATGATGGCCTGTGCTGGTTGCTGGTCTGGTCCCATATCAGGGAGATGGTCAGCAATTTTGAGTCAGTGTCAAAACTCTTTTAGCCACCTTTGAGCAATAAGTAGACTTTGAAGGGCTGATTCGTAGGCTAAGTTTGCCTGGGGTTTATTCGTAAGTTCGATGTTGTCAGTTCCAAAGGTGTTGGTTATCACTTTGAAGCACTGGATCAGTATTATTTGTTGAGAGTATTATTTCTGCAGAGGCCGGACAGACTACAAGTATAAAATTTTTTAAAATTTTACTAAACAAAACCACCAACAACATAAATCTGGTTTGGACTGGCCAATGATTCTGGATCAAAGCTTAGCCCAAGGATAACCAACTAGATAAATTAAAATGCCATGGGGAATTGGGTGAGTCCTGTTGGTGTCATTGAGCCTGTTCTTTTATTTTACGTAGCTGGGTTAGCAATTTTATTATTTAGTACACTATGGTTGGATTAAATTAAAGCAGAGAGAGAGTACAGCAGTATTTGGGGTGCTGCTAGCGTTACCCATTAGGTATTCTAAAGGATTTTTTTAGGCCGTGTTAAAATGTAGGTTTGGCATGACAGGACCAAGTTATCTGTAGAAGCTACTGATTGTGACAACTTAACATCACCATTATCCTGTCAAATGAAAATGGTAGGCATAAGCAATGAAAAGTTAAGAGAAACAAGTGTCTCATTATAATGGGGAGTATTGTTGTGATGTCTTAAAAAAAGATGTCTACCTTGTAAATCCATCACCTTTTCATCCTGGTGTGCAGTTTGAATGTCTGGTTATGGCACTGGGCAGTCCAGTGAACTCTTGGTGTGCCCTATACATTAGGCACAAGGTTTGGCCCTTGAAATTTACCTCAAGTTATCTAGTTATAGGGTTTCAGGAACAGAGCAGTTTTTGTTTTTAGCTGGAGACTTGTAGCCAGATATTGGAGGAAGCTGAAAGAATTCAGGATCTAGTCCAGTCTACAGGTAGATAACAAAAACTTGAAAACAACATACAGGGATATAATCTAACAGCAGGGGTATTTTAGCTTTTCTCTGGAAACATAACTTTTTTCCCCACTGTCATCCTGATTCTTACCAAAGGTAATCAGAATAAAACAAATTTATGTGTCAAATATGTCATTTTTATCATATTTAGCCTGATCACTTATTAATACATAAATGAAGCAAGAATAGTGATTGACCACTTAGGAATCTCAAATTTATAAACTTCTTGAGTCTAGGAAGGCAAACCTAGGCAGTTTGCCTGCAGTATCTATGAACAATTTAAATATAATGTCTCAGTCAAAACCTTGGTAATATAACCCATGTTTTCAATTATATTCTGTTAGAAAGAGAATAGACATTTATTGAACTTACACAAACAATTATATTAACATACACATTAACAATACTCATGAAGAGTTTCCAAATTTTGTAAGCATTAGATAGGGAGAAAAAGTAAATGTTTCTACTTTTTTAAAAAAAAAAATACTTAACCAAATTACTATAAATAGTTTAAAAGAGAAATTTTCCTGAAATCTGAACAATAAAATATTTAATTAACTGACAATATTTTAATGACCAACAATATTTTAAATAAAAATCATAAAAATATTATCTTTGTCAATTATTTAATCTCATGTAATTCATTTTTGTTTTGTTTGATTTTGGTCACCAGTTTCATGAACCCTTGAATATCTTTATTAGCATTCTGACAATCTGTATTTAGTCCTTTGATCTTAAGTCAGAAGCATGTATTCAAGAGTACTTGCTAGGCTCTTTTCCATCAACTGATTGCAGATGTTTTCAGAAAAAAACTCAGTACAATAACTGTGGATGACAAAAACTTAAAATAACCATGGTTAGAATCTGATGAAACTTCACTATAATTAGCAATTGATAAGGAAGTGTGTTATTCTTGTGGATTACAACATAGCCATTTTAGATTTCTGTAAGTTTATAAAACTTTTGACACATATTAATAACAAACCCGTAAATGTAACAGAGAGGACCAAGAATCACTTGTCATTTGACAGTGCTTTCCATATAATCTAATATGTCGAAAGTCCTAATTATTTAACATCTCTACACGATCAGAGAGATATTCTTTGATGTTCTCCAGAGGCCCATCTGGAGAATCTCAAAGTTAATTCTAAGTCAAAAAGTTCTATCTTAGAACTTAATTCTGGAAAACTCTGCCAAAGACATCAAAAAGTTTAAAACACTTTGTAAAACAAGATTACAGGTTGCTGTAAAATAGTAGTTATTTATTTATTTATTTATTTATTTATTTATTTATTTATTTATTTATTTATTTATTTTGAGAAAGAGTCTCACTCCGTCACCAGGCGCCAGGCTGGAGTGCAGTGGTGCGACCTCGGCTCACTGCAACCTCCGCCGCCCGGGTTCAAGCAATTCTCCTGCCTCAGCCTCCCGAGTAGCTGGGACTACAGGCGCGCGCCACCATGCCCAGCTAATTTTTTTGTATTTTTAGTAGAGACGGGGTTTCACCATGTTGACCAGGATGGTCTCGATCTCTTGACCTCGTGATCCATCCGCCTCGGCCTCCCAAAGTGCTGGGATTACAGGCGTGAGCCACCACGCCCGGCCAGTAGTTATTCATTTAACCAGGTTGGTAATCAAAAGAATTTAAAAGCAATACAGAAAATTACAAGGAAGTAAAAAATCTTAACCCTTTCAAAGCTCAGTTTTCTGAAGTAATCAAAAAAGAAAAAAAAAGACAACCTGAAACCAGAAAAATATTTTTATAACACACAGAGTCTTTGTTTCTTAGGCCAGTCATCAAAAAGATAGAAAATTAAAATAAAAATATTAAAAGAATAAGAATAAAAACCTCCTGCAGTGTGATAGCTTCTACTTACAGTATGCCTAGTTAGATAACCTGAAAGTTTAATTTGATAAAAAGGACTTGAATTTAATCAGAAACTGGAAGAGTGTATATATGTATCTACATAGGTTATGAATATACATCATATTACAGAGGAATCTAAACAAGAGAACTAGTATCTTCTGCAGGGGAATACATGGCTCTTAGTAAGAGCATAAAACATCTCCTTGTTACATGAAACAACTCAGACATATCAGGAAATACCAAGAGTACAGAATCATGTTATACTAGAGGAAAACATTGAACTAAGCTGTAAAAATGCAGCTCAGAGATGGTTGAAATTGAAAAGAAACAGATTTCAGAGTTAAATTTAAACCCCATGCAAATTTTGCTAAGAGCAGATCAACATTTCAAGAAAACCTTATTGTTCTAACATAGAGAATCAAAATCTAATTTTTTTCTATCAGTGTATACATTTTAAAATCTAAAATCAATTTTTAGAAAGACTTATAAATAATTCTAAGTGTAGCCAATTTGATCACGCACAAATTTCTCTCAAACATGTATTGTTTACAAACCTTTTAAGACTTTTTTAGACCATCTATGGCAAACTTAGAATTCTAATTTGGTCCTACACTTCATCTACACTTAAATAACCTGTTGTTTTATATTAGGACAAAAATTTACCGCACAAGTGTCTTTCTCATGCAAAATTTATTCTCTTTTCTTCCTTTCTCTTCTCTCTCTTACCAAAAGTACATCTTCATACCTAAAACTTTTCTCCCATCTCTCACTCCTACTAATGGTTTTCTTCTGCTTAGTTTTTATTTACTTTTTCCTTTTTGAAACAACCTTTAAATAACCTCCGAAGTAGATAAAATTACACTTTTTAACAAAAGACAGACTCTGTTTTCTTTATAATTTTTCTCATCAAAAACACATCTTGGCTGGCATGGTGGCTCATGCCTGTAATCCAAGCACGAGGCAGGGGAAGCTGAGGCAGGTCGATCATTTGTGGTCAGGAGTTTGAGACCAGCCTGGCTAATGCAGTGAAACCCTGTCTTTACTAAAAATACAAAAAAATTAGGTGGGTCCAATGATGTACACCTATAATCCCAGCTATTTGGGAAGCTGAAGCAGGAGAATCACTTGAACCCAGGAGGTGGAGGTTGCAGTGAGCTGAGATCAAACCACTGTACTCCACCTTGGGGGACAGAGGGAGACACCATCTTAAGAAAAAAAAAAACAAAAAACCACATCTTAATTTTCTTTTTTATACTTTTCATATAGAATGGAACATATTAATTAAAATTTTTGATTTCTGATAACATTAATTTCTAGTGGAAACCTAAGATATAAGCAGTTTTGAACTGTTTGTCATATATGAACAGCTTATGAATGTACATCTTATGTTAATAATTTTTAGAAATGTGAGCCTCTTCATAGAGCAATTTTTCAATGTGAAACAAGATATTTATTAATAGATTCAAATATATTTTGTTTACTCATAATAAGAAGCCAAAAGTAGGTGAATTTAAACTTCATGTTCAGCAATTTATGTTTTAGTATTTTGTCTTAATTGGAAAAGACCTAGACATTTAATGAATATCTGTTAATTTAATATATTATAGCTTTAAGATTTCAAATTTCATAAAAAGTTAATTTGGAGACATTTATTCAAGTCACATTTACCTAGTTTATTTATTTCTAATAGTTATGCTTAGATTTCTTGTGAAAACTGAAGTATTAGACAAAGCTAGTCATTCTCTCAATTATTTTTCTGTTAACTGTTTTTATAGCCTGTGAATATCAGGTATTCACCTAAGTATGGACCTTAGAGCTAAATGTTTGGAGATTTTGCCAATAACTTAAAAGATATAGCTGTTTTCACTAAACCAACAATATTAAACTAGCTTTCCTTAGCAAGGAGTTACATTAACACTGATCATTCTGTTTTTAAACATTTAGCAGAAACAATTACCACTTCACTTGACCAGTAAGTCCAGGTCAAAGCAAACATATGCTAACAATTCTGAAGACATCTTCATTTTTATTTTACAAACAAAATTAAAGCCAGCATATTTGCTACATATTTAGTTAAGTCACATGGCCTAAAAGGCATTTGGGTTAATTACTATACATTTTCGTAGTTTTCAGTATTAATTTACATGAGTGCTCGTTTATCTTAAGCCAGTCTGAATGCAATTTCTTAAGGGATTTCTGGCTGACTAAGCCAGATTTTACCATGTAGATGCAATATATGACATGGGTAAATGCCCATGATCACATATGCATACAAAAAAAATCTCCTATCTTTCATTTTAAAAGTTTAATCATGTGACTATAAAATACAGTAATATAAATTCACCAGTTTATAAAAAGACAGTTGGATGCAAATTGTAATTCTGGTAAAATTAGACAACTGAAGGTCACCTGTTCAGATGTTAAAGCTTCTTACCAAGGCTTTTGGAGAAGACCTTTAAAATTTTCCTTTTGTCCTTGATAAGTAATCTTATGAAGGCCGAAGACCAAATTTTGAGCAAAGTAGTTTCTATAGCAGTGTAAAATAAGCATCTTTTACCCCTTCCTTCCCCTTCTTTCAGGCTCAAATAAGATTAGGAGTTAATTCCTTGGTATTTACATTTCATTGAAATGAAGGAGGAAAAACAATGTTCAAGCAGGTTTTGACTTGTTTTTGTTTCAATTTCTACTAACTACAAGGACAGTTACAGCAGTGAGATTCTATTTTAATGCAAAGAGAAAAAATGTCAGCAAATTCAGAGTATGCAGGAAAAAAAGAAAAATTGAGAAGTTATAAGCTTCTACACACCAGCATTTCATTCAGACTTTAAAATTCTATAGCTGTTGTTTCTTAGGCAGTTAGAATAATGACCATTTAAGCTATGAATTTTTCTTGATTAAATTTGCCCATGAATTTAAATGTGCCTGAGAATGAGCCATAATATGTAGCTAGCAGGAGTCCCAGAAAACCTGGCATGCCTTAATATTTGAAAATCCCATTCCATTTTTTATTAATCTCTCAAGGACCATGAAGATCCTATTTATTATTGTATAAAAATTTAAGGAATATACTCACCAGAGGTCCTTGATTATCAAGATGACCTTATCCACGTCAGATCCTATATGAAGCCAGCAGGGAGCTTACTAAAAACATGGAAGGTTGGCCTGAGAAAAGACCACCAGGGAAGAAAAGGCAGGCCATAGAAATGAAGAGCTCAAAGGGCTCTAGTGAGTACTGTACACTGGCTCCAAGAATCATTGATTCCTTCCAAAGGTGTTTGTGCAACAGGTCCCACTTATGACACCTGATACATTAGCCTAAATAACAGAGAGATTCTCCAAAGATATTGAGATTATTCAGGAGTGCACAAGGATTTGCAAATATATGCAGCCTACAGGAACTGTAAACATATCCAGAGACTGAGGTTAAGGGAAAGATCTGGGAGCCACCATAGTGTTTACAGCATTTGTTGTTCTCTTCTTGGCACTGAAGAGAATAAGTGAGTTTGATCAAGTCTGCATGTGCTGATTATAGACACTTAGCTGATGACGTTTTATAAAAACTTCTCCTTAAACCCAACTAAGAACCAAGGTCCATCACAACATTGAACAGTATATAGTTATAAGTGATGATTTCTGGCCCTTACTCTATCTTACTGAAGAAATATTTTCAGTTACAACACTGTCATTCCCTTCTCCTCCACCTCAGATAACCCAACATATTTAAAACTCTCTTGCTTTGTCTCCTATACTTCTAATCTCAGTGAAAGACACCAACATCCACCTTCAAAGAAGGAGATCATGTTGGCATCTACACTTTCCCTTCCCAAGCTATACTTCCCATCTACACTGGTGGCTAAGTCTTGTTGATTCATCTATCTTTAAAAGCTTATGTATATCCCTGTCATTTCATTTTTAGTTATATTCCCTTATTTCATCCCCATATAGAGACTGATGTAAAACTTTCCCATTATGGGTCCTCTGCAGCTAATTTTATCTCTCTTCAATGGACCTTTTCTATTGCTGCAATCATTTTTCTAAAACCACAGATCTGATTCTCTCACTCTCTTGCTTAAAGTCTTGGCGGCTTCTCACTATTTATCTACTGGTTATGTCTAAATTCTTTTTTTTTTAATTTTTTTAATTTCTTTTTTTTATTGCATTTTAGGTTTGGGGGTACATGTGAAGAACATGCAAGATTGTTGCATAGGTACACACATGGCAGTGTGATTTGTTGCCTTCCTCCCCATCACCTGTATCTGGCATTTCTCCCCATGCTATCTCTCCCCAACTCTCCAACCCCCGCTGTCTCTTCCCTATTTCCTCCCGACAGACCCCAGTGTGTGATGCTCCCCTCCCTGTGTCCATGTGTTCTCATTGTTCAACACCCACCTATGAGTGAGAACATGCGGTGTTCGATTTTCTGTTCTTGTGTCAGTTTGCTGAGAATGATGGTTTCTAGGTTCATCCATGTCCCTACAAAGGACACCAACTCACCTTTTTTTATGGCTGCATAATATTCAATGGTATATATGTGCCACATTTTCCCCATCCAGTCTATCATCGATGGGCATTTGGGTTGGTTCCAGGTCTTTGCTATTGTAAACTGTGCTGCAATGAACATTCATGTACATGTGTCGTTATAGTAGAACGATTTGTAATCCTTTGGATATATACCCAGTAATGGGATTGCTGGGTCAAATGAAATTTCTATTTCTAGGTCCTTGAGGAATCGCCACACTGTCTTCCACAATGGTTGAACTAATTTACACTCCCACCAACTGTGTAAAAGTGTTCCTATTTCTCCACATCCTCTCCAGCATCTGTTGTCTCCAGATTTTTTAATGATCGCCATTTTAAGTGGCATGAGATGGTATCTCAATGTAGTTTTGATTTGCATTTCTCTAATGACCAGTGATGATGAGCATTTTTTCATGTTTATTGGCCTCATGTATGTCTTCTTGCATAAAGTGTCTGTTCATATCCTTCGCCAACTTTTGAATGGGCTTGTTTGTTTTTTTTTTGTAAATCTGTTTTAGTTCTTTGTAGATTTTGGATATCAGCCCTTTGTCAGATGGGTAGACTGCAAAAAATTTTTCCCATTCTGTTGGTTGCCGATTCACTCTAATGACTGTTTCTTTTGCTGTGCAGAAGCTGTGGAGTTTGATTAGGTCCCATATGTCTATTTTGGCTTTTGTTGCCAGTGCTTTTGGTGTTTTGGTCATGAAGTCCTTGCCTATGCCTATGTCCTAAATGGTTTTGCCTAGATTTTCTTCTAGGGTTTTTATGGTGTTAGGTCTTATGCTTAAGTCTTTAATCCATCTGGAGTTAATTTTAGTGCAAGTCTAACTTCTTTAGTATTGGCCAAGCTATCTCCTGGGCTTAATTTCTGTGTACTGGCCTCTTTTCATCACCCCTACCTGTGCTGTGACTCCTTTTGAAAACTGCTGCCAACTACATTGAAGCACTAATAACTACTGTCAGAGACCAGGCTATGCCAGGCTCCTGTGTTTTACTCACCCTGTTCCTCTACAAGGAGTCCCTCCTTCCACATGCCTCCCCCTTTTCTATTTATGATTCTTTCTTTGAAATAGATAGATGTGGTATAAATATTAATATTTCATTAAGCCACTCCATGTTCTTTTTGGAAATGATGTAGGTTATAGATAATAAGCATAAATGATCTGATTTATTGTTCATGTTCTCCATGAATATTTACTAGAAAAAAATGATTCCCATTTATAAATTGATCAGTAAGAATCCTTGTCCTGAATGCTAGGACTCAAGAAAGCTTTACACTGGACCTTCATCCCCATACCACAAAGACTTTTCAGTAACAGTCTGTACATGATTACATCTCAGTCTTGTCTCTTGAGCCAGGCAAGATGAGACAATAGTTAGTTTCAATTTAATAAGCATTATATTGAACACTTGTGCTTTGCCAGGCATTCCACAAAGTGCTGGTGACACAAGTCAGCTATGGGAATAAAGATATATGTCAGTCAAACCATGTCTCAGTTTGGTTGTCACCAGGGATAATTAGTGCAAGGAGTGGCAAGTCCTCACAAAATGCTCAAGTTAATTCAAGAAAGCTCAAAAACATTTTATTACCCATAAAAAGCTATTAAACATCTCCTTTAGAAACCTAGACTTATATGTACATTTTGAAATGAATAGTAAAGGCAAACAAATATCTGTTCATAGTTTCATTTTTGTTTTTGACGGGACCTTACTCTATCACTCAGCTGGAGTGCAATAGCACGATCATGGCTCACTGCAGCTTCTACCTCCTGGGCTCAAGTGATCCTCTGGTCTCAGCCTCCTGAGTGGCTATGACTACAGGTGTGTGCCACCATATCTGGCTATTTTTCTTTCTTTCTTTTTTATTTTATTTTTTTAGTAGAGATAAGGTATGGCTATGTTGCCCAGGCTAGTCTCAAACTCCTGGCCTCAAGCAAGCTTCACGCCCTGACTATGTTTATAAGAAAAATCTAAATTCAAGTTAAAAAGAATTGTAGCCTCCTTGACTCAGTTATGTATGCCCTTGAGAGCATGTTCTCTTCAGATCACACAGGTCACGTATATCTCTGGCACCAGAGCACCTAGGAAGAAATAGTTTAAAATATACCCTTGCAAGCCACAACTGAAAAATCACAAAAGTTAGAAGAAGATCTCTTCTTCTAACAGATTTTGTATCCTTTGACTATCATCTTCCTATTACTCCCCCACCTCTGTAACCACCATTCTACTCTGTTTCCATGAGCTCAATTGTTTTAGCTTACACATGTGAGAACAAGTGGTATTTATGTTTCTGTGCCCAACTTATTCCACTTAGCATAATGTTCTCTAATTCCATCCCTGTTGTCACAAATAACAACTTCCTTCTTTTCTAAGGCTGAATAGTATTTTTTGAATTCTAATGAAAAGCATGATGAATAAAATTAAAAATAAAGTATTGTATACTTCAAAATTGCTAAAAGAATAAATCTCAAACACAAAAATATTTCTTTCTCAGCACAAAAAGAGTAAGTATTTGAGATGACGGGTATGTTAACTAGCTTGATTTTATTATTTCACGTTGTATCTGTAAATCATAACATCACTTTGCACTCTATAAATTTATACAATTATAAATTTTCAATTTACAGTAAAAAAGGAGTCATAGAGCTTTGCCTCAGATCCCAATGTTTATTCTTAACACAGCACATTTCGGTCTAAACATTGTTGTGACAGTAATTCAGGGCATTGTCTCTCTAGCATTAGACTTCAGAAGTCCTCCATATACTTTCATCCTTGCCTTCTATAATGCCCGAGCACATGTAATTTGTGATTCTTTCCATATATTGAGCAGTGTCGACTCGAAGTTCCCATTGACAGACAATTGAGTGTGAGTTTTAAAATGTTCTTTAATTTAAGGTGAAACCCTAGATAAAATGAGTTCACACGTTCTTTGTCTGAGACAGAGGAAAGAAGAGAAGAGTGACAGAACCACAGTGGGCAGAGCCAAAGGGAAAATCATCATCAAGGGGTAGTTGGGGAAAAGACAGAGGGGACAAGACACCAAAAGTCAGCATCTCCTTTCACATGGGCAGAACTTGTGTCTGAGGATTGTATCTCTATCTGTACTAAAATTATAATTTATCTAACAGATTTCTTTCAGGCTTTGACTCAATGAGCTTATAGTCTCATAAATAACTAAAGTGGAAGGAAAAACATATTGATTCTAGCTTTACATCATGAAATAGAAAAAAACATCAGTAAGAGTATCAAGTACAAGATCTCTAAAATATTCATTGTTAACAGACCAAAGGGAAGAAGCTGGGATAACCATAGCAACACTGAAACGTAACCCATAAACTGCAAAATAGATAAACCACCAGCAGCTGATTACAGTGGAGGGAGGAAGACCATTAATCTGAATTCCACTCTTAGTATAAGATTCTGGTGTTGATTCTTTTTTACAAATACAGTGATTAATTTAAAAAGTAACCAGGTAGTGGATTCATTATACTATATGTTTTCAAAAAATAAAGACTTCACAATCTATGTGGCTTATGGAAGAGACATGTGAATTAGCCACTTAACATTTATTTTCATGGTTAAATAAACTGCAGTTAGGCATTAAAAACTCAGTTTAATAAGTTCATTATCTCTGTGTCCTGATTCTCCTTCCATATCAAAGAGGGCAGAAACACTAACTAATGGAAAGATTAGAATGAAGGAGGAATTGTAAGCATTAAGTTTGTTTCATGAGAATCAACTTTAAGTCTTCTATGCTGAAGAACATTTTGCCCATGTCTCCATGACTTTTGAAACCATTTACTATCTTTAAATGGATGAAACCCAACCTCTTCTATGAAACTCCTCAATCTACTAACCCACCTGAGGTCTCTTCTCTCTAAGCACTTGTAGTATGCACAGTTCATTCCATCTAAAGCAGCATTAATTACACTGTATCTTGGGGTGGGGAGGCCTACAAAAAAATGAAAGGGGAACACTGGACTCATGGAAGTAAAAGGATTCAGAAACTATTTCAAATTTCCTCTGCTCTCACCCCTTCCACTCTCAGGTTGTCCTGCCTTTGTTTCCCTTTTGTTTCCTAGAAGAGTATCTTTTAGGATGATTGAAATACTCTCTAACATCCTATATTCTTGGTAAAATTCTGCATCTTGTTTAAAAGTAGAAAATTTCATAGTCTTATGCATGATAAGCATATAACCAGAAACAGGATGTCACCCTTTCTCATTATTCTGGTCAGAACTGTGTACCTAAGATGTCTGTCTTGTGTGTTGATTCTGACCTTGGGGAGGGAGATTTGTCTGAGGACAGAATCATTCGCACCTGCTTCAGATGAGGGCTACTCAAATATGATTCCAGTTCTCCACCTATCAGGGGACCTTGAAGTCCCCAAATTAGATCAACAAAGCAAACACCAATGTTTTCTTCTCTTTTCCTGGCAATAGCCTCTACTGCTTATGAGATATGGGTCATGTTATAAAGGCCAGGGGAAGCTATTGAATTGGAAGAATAGTATGAAGAAAGTTATGATGAAGAGAAACTCTGGGTCTTTATAAAAATTCTAAAGTTTATGAGTCTGTAGAACTGTATCCTCTTTCTCACCTTAATCTCATGGCTCTAGAAGATTACCATTACTGTGAGACAGTACAGAAGTGAGAATGATACCTGGCCTATGGTTAACAACCTTTGTCAGCATTTTCTAATAAATATTTATGCCTTTTGTATTTCTTAAGGATAAGAAAACAATACAGAGAAATATTACTTTTAGAGTGAGTAATAAATGGAGAGAAGGGCATGATATTTGTTCAATGCTTCATAATTTTTCATTTAATTACAGGACAATTTAGAACTAGTTCTCTCATTTGGAAACAAGAAAATCAAGATCCATAGAGGCTAAATGATTTGCTCAAACTTGTAGTAGAGAACAATTTTAATTGTTGATTTTGTGATTCCAAGTGTAATTTACTTTATGACAGGTATGCCTATCAAAAAATTGTCATCTCAAAAGGTGGTTCATCCTAGCAATATAATTATGTAGAAAAAGGTTTTAGTAATTTTCCAAAATATGATTCCAAAATAAGTTCTTGAGAAAATTTAGGAACATATATATATAAATATATATATATACACACACACACACACACACACATACATATATATATATATATCATTAATATATATCCTTAGCATTTTGCAGTTAATGTCACAAAGGGAATCCATAATTTTCCATAAAGCAGGGCTTGGTGCTAATAAAAAAGACTGAATAGCGTGACACCATTGGTTCATCACAGGATGACATTTCTAATGTTCTTAGAAAGGATCATTTAAAAATATCTTTAGAACTTTCTCTAGATGAAGTCAGAATTCATTTCAACATGACTTTAGAAAATTTCAGGTATAAGAAGAAGAACGGGCAGGGAGGTAACAGAGTGAGGAAGGATTGGGAAGAAAGGGTGTAAAATTGGAGAGACCCTTTCTTCTAGATGTTGATTTGTGTTTGCTCTTTCAGGCAATATGGATGTGGCAGAGCTCTTCTTAATAGCTATGCTAGGTTTCTAGATTACAGATGGTTTGCTACTGTTTCTGTTATATTTTCTAGAGACTCCTGGGGCCATGAGATTTGGAATCATCTTATTTCCCACACTTGCCATTTACCTTTGGTGCTTCCATTTGAAAAATGTTCAGTCTCTGTCTCCCAAAGCCTTCATTTTTGTTATATTTGAAAAATCCTTACAGATGGTATTATAAAACCTAATTCAACACAGACAATAGTTGTTCTATTATTTATTTTGCACTCACAATATTTCTTTAGGTGTTCTTTTCCTATTCAGAGTTCTCCCTACACCATCCCCCTCCAAACACACACACACACACACACACACACACACACTCCACTGCCATCCTTGTTCTGTTCACAAAAAATTCTTTTGGGAACCTAGATTTGCTCAGTTTTAAGCTCTTGAAGCAGTCTCAGCATGGAACTTACCTCTTGCAGCATTCTCAGTGTAGAATATCTCCTGGTCACATGCCTCTCAGGGTCAGAAGATGCTTAGTTCATTTAGTAGTATTTTTTGTTTGACATTTTTCATTATATAAGTAATGCATAATTATTAGAACATTTCAAAAATACTGAAAAAAAAAACAAGAATAACATTAAAACGATGCATAACCTCACCACCTGGAGATAATCACTGAGAGTTTGTTGATGGATGTTTATCTAGTCTTTTTATTGAATATGATGTACATTTATTCTATAAAATTGAAATTTACTTACATATTATCCAATATTGTTCTACAACATAAATTTTAGTGGCTATTCATTATTCCATTTTTTGGAAAATGTGCATAGTTCATGTAACCAAGCCACCTAACATAAGACATTTAGTTGGTATGACAAGGTGTTGTTTTAACTCTGTGACCTTTCCCCAGTAGGGTTTGCCAGGTGTATTAGTCCATTCTCAC
Source organism: Alouatta palliata (assembly GCA_004027835.1). NCBI lineage: Eukaryota > Metazoa > Chordata > Mammalia > Primates > Atelidae > Alouatta > Alouatta palliata. Next base: position 17,915 of record PVKV010017398.1, read on the forward strand.
ACTAATAATAAAGACATACCCAAGACTGGGTAATTTATAAAGGAAAGAGGTTTAATTGACTCACAGTTCAGCATGGCCGGGGAGGCCTCAGGAAACTTACAGTCATGGCAGAAGGAGAAGCAAACACATCTTTCATCACATGGCAGCAGCAAGAAGTGCCACGCAAAGTGGGAAAGCCCCTTAGAACCTATCAGATCTTGCGATAACTCTCCCACTATCAGAAGAAAAGCAACATGAGGATAACTGCCCCTATGATTCAATTACCTCCTACCAGTTCCCTCCCACGACATGTGGGGATTATGGGAACTACAGTTCAAGATGAGACTTGGGTGGAGACACAGCCAAACCATATCACCAGGTATGAGAAAGGAGGCATTATACTTAAGACCACTAATTTCAAAAGTCTTGTCCCAGGTACATAGTGTGCATGGAAGAAAGATCTTGAATGGATATTTCTGAACCAGTTTTTACTTTCACTTTTCCCCCAACAATCCTCCCCACCCCAGCTCAAGAAAAGAACCAGAGAAGTTAGACATTGGTGAGAGTTGAGAAGGGGCTCTGCTCCTCCCCTTCACCTTACATCAGGCTGTTATTAGGCTCAAGTGAGGAGAGCAACAGACTAAGGAAATTTAGGGGATATGAGAATTAGAGTCTATGTTCATCACTTAGACTAGAACCCAGAAGTGGCAGCTCTGCTGGGGTTCTCAGAGCCACCCTGGCTGCAAGAGTGTTAGGGGCAGAAAAGCCTGAGGCAGATGTCTTATCTCTGCCCTGAAAAGGGGGTGAAATACTACTCATAGGGAAAGCTAGTATATCTGCTGGGTTTTGCTCTAGGGTGAGAGAAGTCAGGGAAGAATGAAGCAAGGATGTAATGACATGGGGCCAGTTGAAGTCAGCTGGAGTAGTGGCTTTACCCAAGGACTTGATGGTGTGAAACAGGTCTCCACAGGTGATGGCATGAGCACACCAATTGAGAACCAAGAGTGTTCTCTTGCCAACAATCCATATAAAGCCTTGAGGACGTAGACATCATTTCAGGAAGAAAAGAGAGAGGGGAGGAATCCGAAATTTCCTGAATTTAGTCCTGAAAAGACTGAGTTAATTAGAGTACACTATCTTTGGGCAGAATGGGAGCTCACAACCAAAACTTGTAGAAAATATAGAATGGTTTATTAGTTGCCCACTTGTGTATTTTCTTAATATCTTAAGATATACTTTGAATACCATAAAATTGACTGGTTTAAAATGTATAGTTGAGTATTTTTATATACTCCATTTAGTATAGTCACTAAATTGTACAACTGTACCAATAATCTAATTTTAGAATTTTTAATTTTCTCTAAAAGAAACCCATACTAATCAGCAGCTGTAGTCACTCCACATCCTCCCTTCAATGACATTTTCCTTGACCTAAGGAATTGCTAACCAACTTTCTTTCTCTATAGATTTGCATATTCTGGGCATTTATATAAATGGAAACATAACAAGATGTAGTCTTTTGTGAGTGACTTCTTTCACCCAGCATACCAATTTCAAGGCTCATCCATGTTGTAGCATCTTATTATAGGTTGAAGAATTTAATAAATATCAAGCCCTTCTCTCCATTTATTATTCACTCTGAAAAGTAATATTCCTCTGTAGTTTTTTTCCGAAGTCTGATTTTTTAAACTTAATGGCGGTAGATTATTAATGGAATCAATACTGTATCAATGGGAGTACATTATCCCACTGATCTCAGTACTCTCTATTCTTCAGAGACTTGGTGATGAAGTTACCCTATGCACTTAATCTTCATAATTATATGGATTTTACAAGATCTTCCATTGATCTTTATCTTTCCAGCTCACCATTCAATTTTAATAGTTCAACTTCACATAGGGATGCTTCTATCCCCTACAATAAAGCCAGAACACTTCTAGGAGAAAATGTGGAAAATTTTACAACTTATAATACTCTACCCACAGGTCCACATTAAAATTTAAACATTTCCAAAATTATTACTGTTGTTTATGAAAAACTAAAAATGAGAACTTGGAGATCAGATTTAGTTTGCTGTTGTCAGGAATGTATCATCCCATTCTGCATCATCAGGTCATATCTTGGGTGCCTACTATGTTTCCTGTGCTCTGCTAAGAATAAGACCCCTGTTAAAATAACAGAGATGGAAATGTCTATCTTTAAAGCTTTTTATTAGGATCAGAAGGTAGGTTATCTATAAGAAATACAAAAAGAATAGATATTTATTAGAAAATGCTGAAAAATGTTGTTAACCATAGGCCAGGCATCATTCTCACTTCTGTTCTGTCTTGCAATAATGGTAATCTTGTAGTGCCACAAGATTAAGGTGAGAAAGAGGACAAAGTTCTACAGACTCATAAATCTTAGAATTTTTATAGAGACCCAGAGTTTCTCTTCATCATAACTTTCTTTATATTATTCTTCCAATTCAACAGCTTCCCCTGCCCTTTATAACATGACCTGTATCCCATAATAAGCAGTAGAGGCTGTTGCCAGAAAGAAAGAAGAAAACATTGGTGTTTGCTTTGTTTACCTAATTTGGGGACTTTGAGGTTTGCCGATAGGTGGAGGCCTGTTATTCTGGGCAGTCATGTTTGAGTAGCCTCATCTAAAGCAGGTGCCACTGACAGCTTGGTGCCATGATTCTCTTTCGGGATGCAAGGAAAAGGGTGGGAGAGGGATGAGAGATAAAAGACTACAAATTGGGTTCAGTGTATACTGCTCAGGGTGATGAGTGAACAAAATCTCACTAATCACCACTAAAGAGTTTCCTCATGTAACCGAATACCACCTACTTTCCAAAAACCAATGGAAATGAAAAATACAAATGGATAAAAATAAATACAGGGATTATGGAGACATTTTTAAATGGGAAAATTCTTCTCTCTGGTTTGTACTTCTTTGTCAAGAGGCACTCATCTATTATTCTAGATGCCATTGAGAATAACTTTGGCAGTTCAAAAAAAAAAAAAACTCAAACTTGGAGATAGTCAAGTCTGGGGGGGAGGCTGGGGAAGTGTAGAGGATGAGGACCAGGATCAAGGCTTCTTCCTTCCTGCTCCTCCCTCCAGCTTTCCTCTCTTCAGTTCTTGCTTGCCTCCCTCACTTAAAAGTACAACCCCCGTGGACCCACAAAAATAAGACAAAAGCTGTATGTTTAAAATAATTTACCAATGAATCAAATAGGATGTAGTGATGGGCTTCCTTCTTCCCAGACTTACTTCTTGTGTAACTTTTACATTCTCTTCTTCAATTATTGCTCATTCAAATATTTAAGGTTATAAAAACTGCCCATGTTGGTGTTTTAAGTATCTGTCAAAAAATATCTTTTTATTGTGGTTTTGGATTGATTGCTATTCAATTTGATGCTTATATTTGATACTTTTCTTTTATGCCATTGTTTGTTTGCCTTCCTAATCTCTAATTTATTTCTTTTTTCCTCTCGATAAAAATGGTAAGGGCATTACCTTTCGTATTAGTTTCAAATAAGAAATATTTTTAAATAATTATGATTCTTTTCATTTTGTTTTTTATTTTAATAGCATTATTTCAAAACTTCCATGTTATTGTTTATTGTTTTGTTTTCTACTGTTAAGAAAAATTATTATTCAAAAGCTGCCATGAGACAAAAAGATGACCTGATATCTTTTTAGTATTGTACAAAAGCATTAATTAAGTCTGTTGACTTACTTAAGGATTATTTAATTCTCTAGGGGATTATATCTCTATTTCACTTACTATTTTCTGTTGGTTAGGGCTCCGACTCTCTGAAGTTACATACTAAATTGTAGATGCCTGTCATGTCTTAGTTTGAAGGTTTAATTCATACATTTTCTCTTTTGATAATATTGAAAGTTGGCTTTTGTCAGATTGCTATTTCAGTTGTATCTTGTAGGTTTCACTATGATGGTGTCTTTACTTCTGTTTTCAGCAATTGTTCTAAGTGAATGCCTCAGCTTGGTACCTCTGGTTGCCATGCAACTCTCGAATGGTCAACTTTTTTACCCAAAATGCTTGGGGATAATGTCTGTTTCCTTTGCTGTCTCCCATTTTCTTCCAGTTTCAAGCTTTCACTCTCTTCTAGTTTGCCCACAAAAATACTACTCCCTCTCTGCAGAATGCCTGAAAAATACCAGTGACTTACAGAGGAAACTAAGACTAGCATGAATTTGTTAACAATTGTCAAATTCAGGTTGCTAGTTCCTGCTATTTCCTTTATCCACGGGATCTGCATGATTTCATTAGCAGTACCAAGACACCTTGGGCACATATTTAAAATTACTAATTAAAAGACAGATCAAACAAAAAGCATTCCATTGTACTTGATTCAAGAGTAATTCAATGCTTTGATAACTGGCTGTGCCACCAGTGCTTTTGAAATATATCTCACAAAGCAATCCATGGCACAATCCTAATCTTTCAGTTAAGTTTAGTGTCAACTTAATAAAGAGCATGTTTCTTGTGCAACCTTGGACTGCAGAATCAGACAGACCTGAGTGAAAAATCTTGGCCTCATTACTTATTATTTGTCTTTTAAAGGTCTGAATGAAAACTGCATAGCTTAGTACCTGGTTTTCACAGGTGCTAAATAAATAATAACTATGATCACCTTTATTCTAACATTAGTGTATATGACTCCTGTATATATAACATATACCATGGAGAAAGTTAAGTTCTATGTCATGGATATCTTTTAGAAATGGTCATGTGGCTCGAACTCATTTTATAATAATGAAAGATGTGATTCTTTCATTTAATCAGACCTCAACTCCCTCTCTACAAAGTTAAAATAATGACGGATAAGATGCCTCTCATCTGAAATAGAAAGGACATTAGACAAATGGGTATCCAGTCGGTTGGGGGAATTATTCTCTTATCTTGTTCTAAATAGCAGTAGCTATTAGGACCACAAAGTAGCTGTTCATTTGGCAGAGAAGAGGTCTCTGAGTTGACCTGTCATTCAGAACTTGATTATCACAAAAGGGTCATGAGAAAAGTGCTCATGTGGCTGCTTGCATCTGAGCCATTTTGTCTCTGAAATAAGTTGGCGTGCTGCTGTGATAGGATCTAAGTGACTTCAGAACTTCTTTGGATCCCTTAGAGGCTATGGTATCTCTATTCACACAAAAGTTTCTGTCATGGAACCATATTTGGGTCAAGAAAGACATCCTAGTTCAGTTTCCTCATTTTACATGTGAGAAAGATAAAAAGTTAAGAAAGTTTTCCAAGGTCACACAATTAACTCTAAAATATCTCCACTATTACTACCATGAATGTCTGACAATTTATCATTAGAGGCTTTCTTTTTGCCTTCATTAAAATGCAGTTATACTTAGGAGGTATGACAATGCAATTTGCATAATTGAAGAGTGAGTATTCAATGAAACATTCAAGAAAGGGAATAGGCTCTGTGAAATGAATCACAGACAATTTGGGGCAAAGAGAAGTACAAAACTGGAGGTGATACACAAAGAGAAAGAAGAAAATGGCCAGAAGTCTGAATGAAGCATAACATTAATTTGCGTTAATTAATGGATTAAAGGATTAATTAATCCTCATTAATATCTGCTGCCATCACTGACTCCTTTGTAAAAAATAGAATGTTGTGATAATGACTGTGTGTAATGTTACATGGATTCTCTTGGGATACATACTTTGAGGGAAATCAGCAGCTACGTAAGAAAATTCTCTAAACCAAAACTAAATACTGGGGATATCATATGCAGGTGCTGTAGCCCATAGGCCAAGCTGAGCTCCCAAACCACAGCCAGCACTAACTGCCAGCCACCTGTGCCATCTTGGATTTACAGCTTAGTGACACTTTCAGATTACTGCAATGCCAGCTGATATCTAACTTCAACAGCAAGAGAGATTCTGAGTGTCACTAAGCTGAATCCTTCCAGAATTGCTGGCACACAAAATCATAAACAAGTTGTTTAAACTACTATATATTGGTGGTAATTTGCTACACAGCAATAATAGTTGAAACAGATGTGTTCCTTTGAGGAAGCACTTTAGTACTCCTAAGTTTCTGTATCCTTATATAGGTAAGGAGGATGACCACTGATCTAAAATATTTCCCTATATGTTTTCATTTTCTTCTTTTTCAGGGTGCTTTTTTAAGAAAACACAAAATAATTCAACTCTCTACATATTACACTTTCCATTCACAATAAAGCAAATGAAAAATCATCAAATATTAATATAACCAAATTTACTTTTGAGACTGTAATCAAGAGGAAAAACAACTTTTAAAAGAAAGAATCCAGGAAAGACTCCCTAGAATCCCATGGCATTTTATCTGATGCTTGCATGTTATTTTAATGTGCATTCAGGTCCTCGGTGATGCTAGTATGCTGAGTCCTGAACCATACTTTTAGCAGAAAGTCTGCAAAAGTGCTGTCTGATAGACTTTCTGCAATGATACAAACATTCTGTATCTGCACTGTCCATTTCAGTAGCTACTGGACACATGTGACTATTGAGCTCTTGAAATGTGGCCTATGTAAATGAGAAACTAATCAAAATTAAAATTTAAATAGTCACATGTGGCAAGTGACTACTTTATTGGTAGTAGCATTCTTGAACATTCTTGTTGATTGAGTCTATGATCCAACACCTACAGTGACAGGGAAATTCCCATCTTCCGAAGCAGCTCTCTCACAACATTTATAATTTTAATCAAACTGGTAGTAGATCTGTATCTGTAACTTTAAAGAACTGATATAGTGCAAATGGCAAAACAATGCCTTCCACAAAAGCAAGACAAAACAAAACAGAACAAAAAAAAGGCCACTTATTAATTCTCAGAACATATCAATAGGCAATGTTATACAGCAAAGGGGAATTAAGACTCTAAATGGAATGAGGGTTTCAAAGTATACCCCCTTCCTTTGAAATTATAAATCATATTCTACTATACACCACTTAGAAATTATATTTAGCTCCTGGCTCACTGGAACCAGAAAAAGAGTGACTTTAAAATGGTGAAACTTTTTTTTTTTTTTTTTCTCATATAACTGGAAGTCTGGGAGAGGCTGCTCAGGGCTGTTTAGTTTCATAATCTAATCAGGGATCCAGACTCATTTTTTTCTTTCAACACAGTCCCCTTTGCCTCTGCTTGTCTTTCTGTGGTTATAAAGGGATGAGTCCGTGTCTTTGTTCTAGGTAGGAAGAAAGAAAGGAGCAGAGCAGGGGACAAAAGTTTCATGCTAGCTACGTTAGCACCCTTTTAAAGAACAGTTTCCCAAACTTCACCAAACAGCTTCCACTTGTATCTCACTAAGCAGAACTCAGTTGTTTAATCACTTTTATCTACAAGGGAGCCTGGGAGATGTAGTTTTTTTTAAGTTGGCATATTTCTAACACTGGTCCACCACCCTTCAATAATTAATTACTGTATAGTTATAAAAAGAAGTGGGAATTAGGTATTGGGGTAAGCAATTAGCTATCTAAGCCTTCATCTCCTCTAAAATTGTGATCTCATCTCCTCTCTGGTTGTACCTGTTCTTCTCCATGAAATCTCTCTTTGTCAAATGCCTTATTGAAATCTAGATATGTAATATCAGTGAGATACTACTAATCTACTATCGTAATTATAATCCTATCATAAAGACTTGCAGGCAAGTCTAGCTAAACTTCCAGGATTTGCATGAATTTATGAATGACCAGAATAGTGGTTTCAATAAATGAGTGGTTGTCACTTGATATTTACAGTCTGAAAAGAGACATAAAGTTGTTGAATTATTTTTTATTACTCATTTATTTTACATTTACTACTTTATCCTTTAAGAAAAAAAACAGCTACTAAAGTTATAATTAAGCATGCAAACATTTTAAATCACATTTAAAGAGAAAATAAATGAATTTTATTAGCCTGTTATGAATAATGTTTATTATTTCATTAAATAGATATATTATTCTGTATACAGCATTTCTTTGTGGTTAAGCTGGCACCATTTCCTTCAATTGGACTCTCTAAAACAAGGATGTTTCTTGACTTTTCTGTGAAAGCTGGAAAATTATTTGGTTATTAAGTGCCAAGTAGATTAACTAGAAGCTGCAGTCTGTGAGCTTGTGCGATTTCAACACTTAACTAGGGGTTTTAAAGCAGTGCTGTTGTAACTAGAAGGGTATTTGCTATGTGGACCCACTGTTAAATGACACTTGTCATGTGCCAATGGGGTTAAAAGCACAGTGGAGGAAGAGATGATGCAATATCATTCCTGGACCTCTTGTTCCTACAGATAAATGATCCATTACAATCTATATCTAATTTAAGTAATGTACTCAGGTAAGTACGGATACTACTGCTACTAATAACTATAACCATCATTTATTTCGATGTCCCAGGCATGGTGCAAAGAATGGTAAGACATCCTCTCTAACCCTCATGGCAAATGTATGGCAGAGACAGTATAGTCATCATTTTACAGTTAAAGAAATTAACGTCAGAAAAGTTATGTAGTTAGCTCAGTTCCAAGTTCAAACTGAATGTGCACAAGTCTCCAAACCCTACCTTGTCCTTCTAAAAACACTTCTCTATCTTATCCAAAGGTCCTGTGAGAGCCTCTTAGCCACCAGTTTCTTTGCCATTTCTCTTTTATCATCATAAAATCCTGGATTTGGAGTTAGAAAATTGAAATGCAAATCTTTACTTGATTTGCTACTTACCAGCTGTGTGAGCCTGGATTTATCTTTTCACTTCTACGAACCTCAGTGTAATCATCTATAAAATCAGTATTGTAATATCTAAGAAATAATGTTTTTATGCTCTTTTAAATTTTTTGGGGTACATAGTAAGTGCATATGTTTATGGGGTAGATGGGATATTTTGGTACAGGATGCAATGTGTAATAATCTCCTTGAGCATTTATCCTTTGTGTTACAAACAATCCAGTTGTACTTTTAGTTATTTTAAAATGTACAATTAAGTTATTATTGACCATTGTTACCATGTTATGCTATTAAGTAATAGGTCTTATTCATTCTTTTTATTTTTTATACCCATTAACCATCCCCAGCCACCACCTCCCTGCTGTCCCCTACTACCCGTTCTAGCTTCTGGTAAATATCTTTCTACTCTGTGTCCATAAGTTCGATTTTGATTTTGAGATCCCACAAATAAGTGAGAGCACGAGATGTTTGTCTTTGTGCACCTGGCTTATTTCACTTGATAGTAGTGTGTACCACGTCATGTTGTTGGCAGTATAAAAGAACATAACTTACATTAAAGACTACAAACACAGCAGGTACTTCGTAAATATTGCTTGACTCATGTACTTGTCACTATAGGTGGAAAAGAACATAACTATGATCTATTGGGAAAAAAAAGAAAAAGCAGAAAAGACATGGAGCCAACACTGACAGAGTATATAATCCAGAACAATGACTTACTAGGAAAGCCAACATAGTGGAGGTGGTTAATTTACCGAGTTCACTTATTTAAGCCTATTTGGGCTGCTATAAAAGAGCACCATAAACTGACTGGCTTATAAACAACAGAAATTTATTTCTCACAGTCCTGGAGTCTGGGAAGTTCAAAAGCATGGTGTCAGCAGATTCATGGCGGGTGAGAGCCCACTTTCTGATTCCTAGACAGTTGTATTCTTTTTGCCATGTCCTCATATGGTAGATGGGGTAAGAAAGCTTTGTGGTGCTTCTTTTATCACGGTACTAATCCCGTTCAGGAAGGGTCTACTCTCATGACCTAATCACCTTCCAAAGGCTCCACCTCCTAATACCATCACCTTGGGGGTTAGAATTTCAAATACGAATTTGAGGGGACATAAATATTCAAGCCATGACATTGGTTAACTGTCTATGATATCAATGAGGTTTAAAGAAATTTAGGAGAGATATTTAGGAGAGATGAGTTTTATTAGGGAAGTGTAGCATAATAGAAAAATCCTATCTTTTGGAATTTGTGAATGGGTGGATCCAGGATTTGAATTCAGGGTGGAAACTGCAGTGTGAACTGCCCAGAGTGATGGGGCAACTGGTGGCAGCATAAAGATGCTGTCACATGGAGTTCAGGAGAGGCAGTAATTCTGAAAGACAGCATAAAAAATGCTAACCTTTTAATATTTTTAGAAGAGGCAGAGTTAATAGAAGTTTGAGTTCTCCTGAAGTGGACATTTCAGTTTAGAAGGAAGCAAGCTATTTGTTAAGGATCAATCGTAGAGAAAGGAAGAAGAAGAAGCAAGATTAAATAGAAGATGAGATTGTATTGAGTTCAGTTGAGTTCAGAGTGTTGGCAAACCGTGCAAATAAGGCTCGTCCTATTGTTCTACATCAAGGAGAGTGGCAAGGGCTTTATATCTCCCACCAAATAAAAATAGCCCTGGGAAGGTTATAACTCAGTTGAGGTGATTCTGTATAGAACCTAAAATAGTTGAGGACTGAAGGTTGCCTGATGATTACAGATATATTTCCTTAGGATGAGACCTGGGTGACCTGTCTCAGTTTTAAACTCAGGACCATGTTGGGTTTTGAACTTATAAGACCAAGAAGCAAAGAGCACTGGTCTGGCATTATGAGATCAGATATGAGTTCTGGACACCTCTCTACCATCCAGCCATTTCTGACTTTGAATGTGTCACTGTGCAATCTCTGTCTTGTCAATTTCCACATCAGTGGAATAGAATTATGGCCTCCATGACTTCTGAAATCTATCCAGTCTCTAATCTTCTACAATTCTATGGTTTTATTTATGTTTATTCAACAATTATTTATTGCATGCTAGTATTGTGCCAGCCGCTTCTAGGTATATACAATAAACCACTGTAGAAAATGAACAAAGCCCCCTGCTCTTGTAGAGTGGACGGACATTCTCGTGGTTTTAAGTTGTCTTTATTATAAGAAAAAGCAATGAAGTTTGAATCTGATAAGTAAAATTTTTAGCTTAATCACTGTAACATTCTGTGATATTGCTTCAGAGCAGATGAATTTGATATGGAAGGTGTCAGGGAAAATATATCATATCCAAAAAGTAATTTGACAAATCATTTGCTGGGTCATATCATAGCTTCCACACACTGTATAAACAGTAAGGTATTCTTTCCACCCTTTGCCTATGAGAGGTAATAAAATTGTTGACAGTCTTCCTTACTGGCAAATGCCAGAAAGAAAATTAAAATCCAGAGGGGAGAAAATAAAATATACTTTTGGAAACTTGGATGAAAAATATGTCAATGCTCTTTTCAGTGATTCAGCCAAAAAGTTATTAAAACCGTGATCATAACACAAGATATGGGAGCAAATAAAGAATATTTCAGCTCATATCAAATGCACTTCAATATTACATTATGTACTTCTCCTATTGTGATGGGAGGTGGATGAGTAGAAAACATTCCATGTGACTGTCATTTTAGCTACTGCATATCCTATTTAAATTTAACCACCAACCTAATTGTGCTAACTAGTTAATTATAACATTTGGTAAAGCCAAGAATATATTTTGAGAAAAAGGGTCTTGATTTATTAGGATTTAATCACTGAATTTAAATAAGTATCAAATTAACAAATAAATTTTTGACAGAATGATTATAATGTGTGATTCAGTAATAATAGTCAACGCTTTTATCAGAAAAAAAATAAAAAACTCACTATACAAGTTATAAACAATATTTAGGAAAATAATTGTAGCATATTTCAACATATCACTGAGTTTTGTTTTCAAGATTTAGAAAAATCATTGTAGCATATTTCAACCTAACACTGAGCAGAGGAGATAGCACAAACTCCTCACAGCATAAACTTCACATGAATACCAGGGCCACTTCCTTGGTACACGCTCCAGTGAAACACATCATCTCTGGGTCTTCAAGATATTTCTTCCGGACCCCCACATTGCCCTTCTCTGGTAGCAATACATCCAAATCTGAGGCTGTCTGGGTCTCCAGTCCTGCCCATGATTCTTAGTATGCATGAAGATCTCACATATTAAGAACTCCAATTCTGGAAATGGCAGACTAGATCATCCAGACTGGCTCTCCTGCTGAGAACAAGCAAAACTGAACAGCAACAAAAGAGTCAAGTTGAAGGCATTAAAGATTGCCCAGAGCAGTGAAGAATTAAGGAGTCAAGAGCTGAGAGAAGAAGGAAACCCAGAGAGGTGTGCCAGAGAGGCGCAAATTTCACCCAGAGATAATCTGCTAGTTCCCAGGGGGACTGAGATGATGATGATAACTTTAGACAGAATCATAGGGCTAGCAGAGAGAAATGGAAGTTCGGTTTCACTGAGGTGCAGAGGCCGGGGAAAAATACCCAGTTTTGTGGTTGGAACCACATGGGGCTATCTCCTGGGAAAATAGTCTACAGTGGGTGAAAAGTTGTTGAAATGATTTCCATCCTTGCTTAGATCATGTGATGAGAGATTGCCAATGCCTCTCTGCTCCTTGCAGAAACAAACTTACACCACAGAAGACACTGTTTGGGGTTTCATTTACATAAAGCCCACATACAGACAAAACTAAAATCCATGGCATAAGAATTCAGCATAGTGATTATCTTTGAGGGGAAAAGTGATTTGGAGAAAGAATGAGAAGCATTTCTGGAAATCTGGTTATTTTCTATTTCTTGACCTGGGAGGTGATGACATGAGACTTAAGTATTCTGTGATAATTCTCCAAGCTTCCCGATCTTAATGATTCCAGCAGGAGTCCACCCAGATTAGATGCAGTTTCCTGCAAACCACTTCTACTGAGAGTATTTGCACAAGGTTTTCATCTTGCTGTCCGATGAACTTAATGCCTCTCAGACTTCTCTTGTCAATGGGCGCTGCTCCTTTCTGCAGTACTTAAAGAACATCAACATCTCCAAAAACCTGATTGCATGCCCCCTTCCAGCTAGGGATGCAAGATTTAGCAAACAGAAATATAAGATGCCCAATTAAGAATTTTAGGTAAACAGCAAATAATGGTTTAGTATAATGTGTATTAAATGTTACAAAACGGAAGGTGAGTATGGCAAAAAATTACATGTTTACCTTAATTTTAATGGGACATCTAGTATTTTATTTTACAACCCTCCTCCCAGATCATTTCCTTTGCTCTTTGGATTTACAAAGGTGGGGCAAAGAGGGAAGAACAATAAACCAGCTGAAAAAAAACCAAGAAACAATGTAACTTTGTTTTTCTTTTATGTTTTCTAATCTATAGTCTATAGACTAAACCTTACTTGAAGGAACATGTAAGAAAACTTGAATACAGTTTTGAGACTCAAATCCAACGGTCCATGCTTCCATCAGCATCATGACCCCAAAGAGGCCTAAGTCCCTAGCTCAGAGGAGAAAGTGCTGTTTCTCTTTTATTTCCCACTCTACTTTCAAAAATGGACAAGATCCCCTTGTGGTCTAGGCTCGTGCTGTTCAATATGGTAGCTACTGACCACATGTGACCATTTATATTTAATTCAAATTAAACAAAATTAAAAATGGAGTTATTTATTTTTATTTACTTTACCAGCCGCATTTCAAGCACTCAATAGCTACATGTGGCCAATGGCTACCATAATGAATAGTGCTAATTAGAAAGCACGCCACTCCATACTATCTATCTTATTAAGAAATAGATGTGAGGAGAAAAATGACAAAGCATTGTCAAGCAGTGTTCCTGAGTCTGCTCAAGGAGGAGGCCTCGCTGTTGAGCTGCACCTAGCTGTATCTGGCTTCTCACCTGGGGATTTTCCTTCATTGCTCATGGTTAGAAAGCACTATCTTGATTTAGCACACACTCAAAGCGTTTTTAACTGAGCCTTTCTGAAAGCTCACATATGTATTTAAAGTCTGGTCTGAGACTTCTGCAGGAGGGCAAGGCCTCTGGGGTAAGGCAAGAGATGAGAATTCTAGTAACTTCTCTTCCATCATCTATCCTGAGACCTGGATCCAGGTACTTCTCTCTCTGTGTCTCATATTTCTTTCCAAAAAGGCACATTTTGTTCTTATTAAAATAAAATTCAAAACTGAAGCTTGGAAAAAATATACTTTAACCTCCAGAGTGAAACTCAATCTGAGTTCTTTGTTGTGTGATTATCTCTAAGAAACACTAGGTCTCTCCAAACGTGAATTCCCCAAAAGTGAAACACTGTTCATCTTTAGGAAAGTAATGGCCTCAGAATTCAGAGCTGGGAATGGTACTTTCACATTTGGATTTTGGTTTATTATTTGGGTCTGGCTGGAGTTTCCTGGAAAACAGTCTGGAATTGAAAATGAGAAGACATTGATTTAAATCCTGGCTGTGTAATATTGAATAAATTACTTAACCACTATAGACTGCAGTTTTCTCTTAAGTAAAACAGAGATAATAACATCAGCATCATACGGTTATAAAGAGGATTGAATTAGGAACATAGGAAAAGTGCAAATAAGGATAATAAAGAAAAAGAAAATGTTAAATAGTATCTGTTATTGATAATAGCTTTTCATTATTTTTGAAAATAGCTTTTCTTTATTGATAATAGCTTTTCTTTATTTTTGAGCTATATAATGGAAATAAAATAGTATTAACTTTACTAATTTTAACTCAATTATCAGTGCCACCCAATATTATATACGATTTGCTGTCGAATTGGAAAAGTATTTTTACATTTAAAAATATATATTTAATATTGATCAGAAAGGTATATAGTATCTTTTTGTTCATCTGCCAATGAACATCGTTAATAGAAATTTGCCACCTTCAAAAAATTCTCAAAAAATACATCTATTACAAAACAAACCACCCCAAAACATAGTGGTTTATAACAAAAAATAACTATTATTTTTCCTAGCTCTAGGTGATTGTCACAACTAGGAGGTTCCCACTTTGGGTTTCTTCATTGTTAGCTAGAGTGACAGTCACTTGAAGGTTTAACTGGGTTGGAAGTTATTAAAGAAAATCAGAGCTGAACAGTAGTTAAAATGGTAAAATAAATAAATAAATAAATAAATAAAATTAGGAACTATCATAATTGGGGAAAATAGACTGTAGTGTAGAATTGAGATCAATTCTGAGCACAACACTATATGGGGATTTATAGCCAAGAAACAGAATGAGGGCATTGGTAGATGGAAAATTACTGAGAGGATAGATACATCAGGGAAGGGGAGGTTATTGTTAGGCTGATCACACAGGACCTTTGTTGAAGGCAAGCAAGGGTGATCAGATATCAAGGACAGTGAAGGAGAAATTTGGTTAGCTATAAAATCTCTAAATGACTTAGCAGGATTCTTTCTAAAACTTGTCTGTGCAGGTCTGGCAATGATGCGTGTAAGATTGAGGCACAGGGGTCAAGAAGAGAGCTTAAAAGAGCCTGACTAAAGTTGGATTAAGAGGAGAGTCTGTCAACATCCAGGATGGGTCACTTGAATGACTGTCAGTTGGTGCTGACTGGGAATCCAACAGGGGCAGTTACATCACCAAATGTGGCCTCTGCATGTGGCTTGAGTTTCTCTTAGCATGGCAGATGGTTCTGCAAGTGTCCCAAGAGCAGCATTCCAAGAGACTCAGGTGGAAACTGCAAGTCTTCTTATGATCTGGCATCAGAGGTCTTATGATCTGGCATGAGAGGTTTTAGAATGTCACTTCCAATGCATACTACTGGTCAACATATCACTAAGACCAGCCTGGATTCAAGAGGAAAAATGTTATACTCTACCTCTTGATAATTAGAAGTAGAGGATAGGAATTGATAGCAGGCATCTTTGGAAACTATCACAATATCCATAGTCAAGTTGTACAACGCCCAGTGACTTCTAAAATACAAATGTCTGGGAATGTCATAAATAGGATAGAAAGCTCAGACAGTTTATCTACATGCACACAATCTGATAGGAAGTATTCTAACCATGTTCCTGTTGGTAAATGGTTGTAGATGTTCCCATGAGAGTTAAACAAAGGTGAAAATATTTATAAAGCTCTCACTACATCAGGAGGATACTTCCAACATCTTTGGCTAAAGTTACAAATATATCTGGTAAGTTTAGAGAAACAGCCAAATATATGACAAAGGCATCTCATTCCTTGCCCTTATATAGAAGACTACTTTAAAAACATCAGGTGCTTTTATAATTTTTTATTTTTTTGTCCCCGAATAGCATTGTCAGATAGAATACAAGATATCAAGATACCCACTTAAATTTGAATTTCAAAGGAACAATGAGGGAAGAGTGTTTTAGTATAAGCATATTCCAATTATTGAATTGAATATGCTTATACTAAAAATAATTCACTGTTTATCTGAAATTCTAATTTAACTGAGCATCCTGTGTTTTTATTTGCAAAATCTGTCATTACCCCTAAATAAAATTGCAATTTTTTTTTTTTGAGATGAAGTCTCACTCTGTCACCCAGGCTGGAGTGCAGTGGCGCAATCTCAGCTCACTGCAACCGCTGTCTCCCGGGTTCAAGCAATTCTCCTGCTTCAGCCGCCTAAGTAGCTGGGATTACAGGCGTGCGCCACCATGCCTGGCTAAATTTTTGTATTTTTAGTAGAGATGGAGTTTTACCATGTTCGCCAGGCTGGTCTATAACGCCTGACCTCAAGCAAACAGCCCACCTCAGCCTAAATAGTGATTTTGTTTCAGACATTTTTCTTAAGCATATCAAGTGAAGAGTAAATTCTGCATTTGGTTTCAAAATCGTAGTAATTTATCAATCATTTAATTCTTCCCTGTGCTGCTAGGTAATCCATACCTAATTAAAAGTGATCAAAGTCAAATTGATTATAGACCTTCTGTAGGAATGAAGGCAGAACAATAGACATCAAGGGCATACACAATACTTTCTTATACGTATTTTGACAAATATGTTATTTAACATTTCTCAGTAACTTTGGCATCATGGCACATTTGCAGAATTAGTACAAACTCTTTTTCCTCTTTGGCCATCATTAATTCCACCTTGTTACAATTAATACTATTTTCTTCTCTTTTGGGTAAAGATGAAAACATCTGGTAACCACATAAACACTTCATCTATTTAAAGGCAAATGTTATCTGCAAGCTTTCTCTTCTTCAGGCCAAATTATGTCTGCTCATTTTTCTTCTTTGGTTCTAGTTCCAACTCTTTTTATCATTTCTCTTCTTTCTTTTCTGGCATTTTATGAATTTTCTATGTTTCTGAAACTATACAGATTGAAATAAATTTAATTATCCAATAAGACCCTAATAGTAAATATAATGAAAAATACTGCATTGCTCATATAATTCTTTTCTTTTCTTTTTTTTGAGTCAGTCTTGCTCTGTCACCCAGGCTGGAGTGCAGTGGTGTAATCTTAGCTCACTGCAACCTCTGCTTCCCATGTTCAAGTGATTCTGTTGCCTCAGCATCCCAAGTAGCTGAGACTACAAGTGTGCACCACCATACCTAACTAATTTTTATATTTTTAGTAGAGATGGGTTATAGTCATGTTGGCCAGGCTGGTCTCAAACTCCTGCCCTGAGGTGGTTCACCCGCCTCAGCCTCCCAAACTGCTGGGATTACAGGCATGAGCCACCATGCCCAGCCTGATCATATAATTCTAATCACTAAATATGTTATTTCAAATGCATTAAATATATTTAGAATGCATTAACCAAATTTGGCTAAAATCCAACACATAAATTAAAACAAAATTTTAAAAGGTATTTATATAAACTAAAATAAATCAGCAAAAGGAGAAGAGGGAAACAAAAACAGAAGAGACGGCTGAAAATAAATAATAAACCACCTAAAAATAATAAAATAAAAAATAACACCTGAATCCAACCATATCAATAACTACATGAATGTTAATGGACTAAATACTCCAATTAAAATGTAGACACAGTCAGAATGATTTAAAAAGCAAGATTCAACCATATGCTGTCTGCAAGAGATACCCTTCAAATGTAAAGACACAGGTAGATGAAATAAATGGTTGGAAAATTATATACCATGCAAATAGCAGGCATAAGAAGGGTGGAGGAGCTATATTCATATCAGATAAGCCTTTAAAACAAATAGTATGACCAGATATAAAGAAAAATATAGTAATAAAAGGGTTAATTCTTTGAAAAGACCTAGGAACTTTAAATTTTTATGCACCTAAAAACAGAGTCTTAATATATGTGAATCAACATTTACAAAGACATGTGCCTTAAATAACAATCTACAAGATGGTCAAATCTTTATCACCCTGGGTCCCTGAATGACTATGTGGAATAGATCTCCTCATTAACCCACAGTGGACACATAATCATAAGAAGAAATATACCTTTGTTCTGGTAAATTGTTTTATTTGCTGCTAATCTTTTACTGTAGTATAGTTTGGTCTGTCCTTATTAACACAATGTTCTAAATCCTCCTTTTCCAAATATAATTATTTATCCTTCAATCCTGGAAAGTTGTTTATAGTTTTCTTATGACATGCTTATTCCATATATGATAGTTATTTGTTTAGTTGTATAATTCTCCATACTAATAAGCCCTATTGGTCAAGGGACTGCCTCTTAATCACTTTTTGTTGAATGTCTAGTATTTGAAAGGCACCACGCTACCTGTCAATGATTCAACATCTATTGCATGTGTAATGCATGTACAGTAGACAATTAATAAATAATTCTCAAATTGAAAACAATGTAATACTTGGGGGAAAGAGAAGAAGGATACATAATTTATTCTGACAAAGTTATCATAATTTCAGAAAACTTAAAAATGCATTTTCTGTTTCTTTTCCAGTCTACTGCTTGTAGTCAATGAAATCAAATAAATTATCACAGTTTAGATATAAAAATATTTGCATACTACAAAACTCATGCAACTTCAGAAACCAAAATCTTTCTTTTACTCTCTAGAATTTAACAAATAATCCTCACTAGTGAGGTGAGAATCACAGTGAGGATTATTTATTAAATAATACTCTATTAAATATAATAGTGATTAAATCTAATAGCAATTATATCTTTGCTATTAGGTATCAAAGACAGAATGAGACAGAGCAAGAGGTAATAGAGTCAATGAATCACTCTCTAGTTTGAATGAGATCCTCATGTGAATAAAATGTATATGTGATGTTTTCTTAAATGATCTCTTTGATTTTTAAAATTTTTAAAAATATTTTTTATTTCAGAGCTTTGGGGATACAAGTGTTTTTTGATCACATGTATGAATTGTACAGTGGTGAAATGTGAGATTTTGGTGCACCCATCACTTGAGTAGTGTACATTGTACCTCATATGTAGTGTTTTATCTCTCCACTCCTCCCTCCCTCACCTTTCTGAGTCTCCATAGTCCATTATATCACTCTGTATGCCTTTGCATATGCATAGCTTTGCTCCTACTTGTAAGTGAGAACATACAATATTTGGTTTTTCATTCATGAGTTACTTCACTGAGAGTAATGGCTGCCAGCTTCACCTAAGCTGATTCAAAAGACATCATTTTCTTCCTTTTTATGGATGAATAGTATTCTACGGTGTATATATACCACATTTTCTTTAGTCATTGACTGACAGACACTTAGGTTGCTTTCATATCCTGCAATTGTGAATTGTACTGCAATACAGACATATGTCCAGGTGTCTTTTTGATATAATGACTTCTCTTTCTTTGGATAGATATCCAGTAGTGGGATTGCTATAGTGAATGGTAGATCTACTTTTGATTCTTTAAGAAATCTCCATTCTATTTTCCGTAGAGGTTGTACTAATTCACATTCCCACCAGCAGTGTGTAAGCATTCCCTTTTCACCACGTCTATATCAACATCTTCTGTTTTTTGACTTTTTAACAGTAGCCATTCTTGCAAGGGTAAAATGGTATCTCATTGTAATTTTCATTTTCCTGATGATTAGTAATGTTGAGAATTTTTTCCTATGCCTGTCTCTTTAGTCTCTTTTGGGTCTGGGCTTAAGCGGTTATGACATGCATTTGACATCCCTCTGGATATTTTGGTCACCAAAGAAGGGTAAAGGGGAACACTTGGAGTCCCTCTTTTATATCAACTCTATATAACCTTAACCATAAATATGTGACTTCCTGTAAGGCGGTCCAGAGTAAATTTTTCATATCCTAAGCCAGTTGTTATCTTGATCAGATTTTAAGCACTATAATTTACACTATTGTTTAAAATTCTATGAAATTAGACTACTTTTTTTCCTAATAAAATAAGGAATGGTTTGCTTCTGTAGATAAAAGCTGTGATATACACAAGTAGAATTTTTTAAACACAAATAGTTTTTAAGAGAACCTGGCCCTAGATAGACTATGCACCTTAAGTATGTAACATCTAAAAACAGCATTTAGATACACAAGGAGAGAGGTTTGATGTTTGCTAGTACATCATCAGAATATGTTTTGAGCTGCATAATGTCATCTGTTCTACATCAAACTGCAATAAAATGTAGCATTTTGGTGTTCTCATACTGTGTTCACTCACTTTTTGTCTTTAAACTGTCTCAATTATAATGTTCCTTCCAGAAGCAGGGATTGTTCTCTCCTTTTCATTCTGCCTGGCCTATTTTAGGCACTGTCTCTTCATGAGGAATTGTTTGGCTGCTTATACACTCAAAGTTCATTTACTAGGTTTGAAATTAGCCTTCAGGATAGTGCTTTATATTTTTGTTTAAAGGATAAATTATGTCTGTTTTTGTAATTGTAAAACACATACTCATAAGAAATTTGGAAAGCAAAGTAAACATCAACTGATATTAAATACCATTTATAGTATTTTTATTTCCTTATAGTCTGGCAAAGGGAAATAAAAACACTCCAGTGTGGTATTGTATAAATATGTATATTACTTTACAGTTAGATCATATATAACATAGTTTTTGTGGTTTTAATGGCTGCATGGAATTTCTTTCTAGGAATCGTATACTAGATTTCAAATTGTTTTTAAATACATTCTCTTTCCTGTTCAAAGAAATGCTTCTTTGTTCTTTGGCTGACCTTTCTTGGCAGTATGAAATTGATTTAAAAAAAAAAAAACTTACTCCTAAAACAGGAGCTAAACAAATATGGAAATTAATAAAGCAAAACCTTGGTATACTCCTCAGTGAGATTTGCCATCTCTGCCTAGAGATGAAATGTCTCTTCTGCTAATAACATTTACACCAAACATTTGACCAACTCTTACTGTAAAAAGCAAAAGCAAAGTAAAAAAAAAAAAAAAAGTATGACTATGTCTTGTAATCTCTTTAGACAGCTTCTACTAGATGCTAAATTGATATTTTTAAATAGGTTTTAGACAAAGATGTGATTTGGACTGAAAATGCTGGATATTTCTGCCATGTCACATTAAACTTAAGCTACCTTTGAATCATGTATCAGAAAGAACAAAGAAAAAGAAAAATAACTTCTGATCATGAGAATCAGAAGAAATTCCCCACCACCACCACCCAACACATACACACAAAGTCAGTCCTCCATGTCTGAGAGTTCTGTAGATTCACCCAACCACAGGTCAGGAATAATCAGAAAAATAAAGAATGGTTATGACTGTACTGAGCATGTACAGACTTTTTTCCTTGACACTATTCACTAAACAATACAGCATAACAATGACTTATATAGCTTTTACATTGTATTAAGTATTATAAGTAATCCAGAGATAATTTGAAATGTATGTGAAGTGAAGAAGATGTGCATAGGCTATATGCAAATACTATGCCATTTTATTTTATTTATTTTCTGAGACAGAGTTTAGCTCTGTCTCCTAGGCTGGAGTGCAGTGGCACAATCTTGACTCGCTGTACCCTCCAACTCCTGGGCTCAAGTACTTCTCCAGTCACAGCCTCCTGAGTAGCTGGGATTACAGGTGCCCACCACCATGCCCATCTAATTTTTGTATTTTTAGTAGAGATGGGGTTTAACCATATTGGCCAGGCTGATTTTGAACTTCTGATCTCAAGTGATCCGCCAGTCTCAGCCTCCCAAAGTGCTAGGATTACAGGCGTGAGCCACCACGTCCAGCCTGCTATGCCATTTTATATAAAAGACTTGAGCATCTCTGGATTTTAATATCTGTGGGAGTCCTGGAACCAATCCCCCATTGATACTGAGGTACCAATTCTATTAGCAAGAAGAAATAACAAGACCTTCAAGAAATGAAGATTAACGTGTAATCATTTCTGTAGAGTTGTGCACTAAACACATAAGAGACATTAATGACCAATGGCCATTTTAAATGTGACACAGACAAACTTAATTTATATTATAAACATATTTACAGGCTTCACCACTCTCTGCCACTTTTGGGGAGAATTATTGCTTGTCTTATTTATTTGTCTACAAGGATAATGGAGGGATCCGAGCAGAGTTTTAACGAGATGACTGGAAAGAAGACTTTTGTGAGGTTTTACTTTGTAGTGTGTGCTGTACTTCTCCCTCTGTGCCCACCTAAACCAGATCTTCAGTACGGTCTACATTAGCGCTTAAAGCTTTCGGGCTGGCCGGGCGCGGTGGCTCACGCCTGTAATCCCAGCACTTTGGGAGGCCGAGGCGGGCGGATCACGAGGTCAAGAGATCGAGACCATCCTGGTCAACATGGTGAAACCCCGTCTCTACTAAAAAAAAAAAT
>PVKV010017399.1:0-38697 GCA_004027835.1 Alouatta palliata
CTCCCGGCTGATTTTTTTTTTTTTTTTCTTTTAGTAGAGATGGGGGTTTCACCATGATGGCCAGGCTGGTCTCAAACTCCTGACCTCAAATGATCCACCCGCCTCTGCCTCCCAAAGTGCTGGGATTACAGGAGTGAGCCACCATGTCTGGCCTGAATGTCTGTTCTTTATAAACTACCCAGTCTCAGGTGTCTCGTTAGAGTGGCCCCACTGCCTGAAACATGACTTTCTGTGCTAAATGCCATGTTGAAGAGCCCAGCCCTGGTGCGGAGGCTGTGCCCGGAGGCAGGCATGGCCACTCACCAGCTGCATCACCTTGGGCACATCACCACGTCTCTGAGCCCTGAGGCTCCTCTGCTGTGAATTGGATTCAACAGCGCCTATTTCAAGTTGTCAGTGTGAAGAAAACGGGAAATATGTCCCTTAAGCACAACACCTGGCAAAAAAACTCACACCAAACAGCCACCATGACAACTCCAGCATCTCCCAAGGAGCCTGGACGCCGAGACAAGCAGCCTGCGCGGCCGGCCCCTGCGTCATGGCAAGGAGGCTACACCAGCCCTAGGCTCTTCAGTCACCACTAAGAAACAAACAAAACATGGGTGTGCAGAAGTATTTCAGAAATACTTCTGAAATACCGACAGAAAAAGCGCAGGATGAGTGATGACAGCAAAGCCACGCTGGAGAGCCACATCCCGGCTAAGGGCAGGGCCATTTCCATCTGGGTCACCTGCCATCAGGTAGAGTTAAGGCCAATATCGCCCAGTCTTCCCAGTTTTCAAGCAATTCTAGAGTTCCTGACTGTTATGTGAACTCGCCCTGTGTAACACTTGCTGTAACTCTTGAGAAGCACACAGCACACACGTGCAGATGGATGCTGGCCAGTATGGGCTGCAGAGTGGGCCAGGCCAGGCTCACGCCAACCTGGCACCAAGAAGCCAGAGCTCATGAATGTCGCTTGCACCATGCTCCCCTATGGATACCTTCAGTCCCACTGCTGGTCGGGGAGACTGAGGCCAGCAAAGGCCATGGGAAAGTGCTGTGCCATCTGGAACGGGTCCGGATGGCAACAGTTTATGAAGCCTTTTCCACCCCCAAACCCCCAACTCCAGGCTCTGCACTGAGGGGTCCCTGGCACAATGTGTGTGTGACACTGGACAGAGCAGGCGAGCCTGTGCTTCTCTAAGGCGCCTCCATCTCTGTGCTCCCGAACAACGTGTGTATAACGACACAGGAGGTAACGCGTGGACCTCTGCAAGATCAAAGTTCTAGTGAGGATGAGATACAAATGAGGCTACACACTTCAAACTCCAAACTGAAATCCGAACACATGAAGGTTGGTCATTATATTTTGTATCTCCAAGATAAAACATTCACAGCAGTATGAATAGGTTATTTTGACATCATTTGGGTTCTGTAAACATCAGTGACTTTATTACGCCTCTGCCTGGCTGAAAAACACCAGCTCCTGCTTACTCCACAAGGGCACGGATGCACAGAGCACTGCCTGCCAAAGTGCCGGGATTCCAGTTAAAAGTCTCAGCAGGGACACCATTTGTTGGATGAGTTTAAGATTAAAATATCTTCATAAAATGTGATAAATAGGTTACCATACACCTGGATCAATAAAGTTAAAGCATCAGCAATCAAAAGACACTGCTCCAGGCCAGGCGCTGTGGCTCACGCCTGCAATCCCAGCACTTTGGGGGGCCGAGGTGGGTGGATCACTTGAGGTCAGGAGTTAGAGATCAGCTTGGCCAACATGGTGAAACCCTGTCTCTACTGAAAATAGAAAAAATTAGCCGGGCTTGGCAGCACGTACCTATAATCCCAGCTACTCCGGAGGCTGAGGTGGCAGAATCACTGGAAATCAGGAGTTGGAGGTTGCACTGAGCCGAAATCCCACCACTGCATGCCAGCCTGGGAGCCAGAGCGAGCCTCTATCTCAAAACAAACAAAAAACACCACAGTTCCGGGAGTTCCACGATACACGAGGAGCGTAAGTCACACACAATTCTCATGAGCAGCCGATGTTTTTCTATATACATTTCAAAGGTGCTTTAGATAAATAATAAATTTTGAATTTTAATTGCACATTTAAAACAAAAACAAAAACAAACCCACACAATTCTGTATATCTGTCAACAAAATTGCTCAACTGGTATATAAATTCTACCCGGGCATAAAACAGTAATATACCTTGGGACTTGTGGTCAGGCGCTCATCACCAGGGGCTGCGGCAGGACCATTCAAGGGACCCCAGGGCCCTGCAGCTGAGCATCGAAGGGGTCCAGGTCCACCATGCAGCTCAGGGGAAAATGACATCACTACTTTCCTTAAAAGCTAGCGAGAAACACCAACCACAAAATTAGGGTGTGCATTGGGTACCTGCAGGTAACTCCGTCAATGAAAATAACTCTAAAACACAGACAACCTGATCACTAAATATCTCATTCTGTCAAATGAGCAATACAGTATGAATAGTAAACTCCCCTTTCAAAACAGGTTCCATGATTAAAAAAAAAAAAAACTTGCAAGATTTCATCTCAACCACCCCACACGCTGGTTGGTGGCAGGGAAACTCCAAGGCATCTCTGTTGCTACAGGAGTCACTACCCCTCAGAGATGTCTGTGTACCATTTGCCACCAGATGGCACTGCCAGACACCTAGGTTTAGAATTTTATTTTTATTTTAATTTTTTTTTGTGAGAGAGTCTTGCTTTGTTGCCCAGGCTAACGTGCAATGGCTCGATCTTCGCCCACTGCAATCTCCGCCTCCTGGGTTCAAGCGATTCTCTTGCCTCAGCCTCCTGAGTAGCTGGGATTATAGGCATGCACCACCACACCCAGCTAATTTTTGTATTTTTAGTAGAGACAGGGTTTAATCATGTTGGTCAGGCTGGCCTCTAGTGATCCACCTGCCTCAGCCTCCCAAAGTGCTGGGATTACTTTGGGTGTGAGCCACCGTGCCCAGCCAAGAATTTCATACGATGGGAAACTTTGACAAGGAACAAGTCATACTATTTTCTATTTTAGCCCAATTCTCTACAGCTGAAAAGCATGTGACTTCTGAAGAAGACGCACAGCATGTGAGTGTGTGCCTGGAAAGAATCAACGCTGACCCATCCCCCAGCGGGAGGCGCTTCACGAGGAAGCCATTTCCAGCATTTGGACAAGGCTACCCCGTCCTCAACAGGTGTGATGCGTGGATGCCACAGACTCCTCTCCTAAATGCCTGACATGGTCCAGAGGCTCAACTTACAGAACCAGTAAGGACAGTCGCAAAATTATAATTTCTTAAAAAGACTTTGTAGCTACTTCAAAATTAATGCTAATGAGAAATAAAGTTAGTATTTCCCTTAGAACTAAACACAAAACATTCACTGCCTTATTAATTCAAAAGCCACTATTCACGGAACTTCCCAGAATCCATGTGCCGACCCACTGGGGCCCGGGAGCCCCGGCTGGAGCAGCTACGGCCTCTTCTTCCGCAGCAGCTGCCCGTTGCCTTCCGGCCTGCTCTTGGCTTCTGGCTGTGCAAAGTTCCAGTCCACCGGATTGAGAAGCTGCTGAGTCTTCTTATGGGTCCAGTATGGATTAATGATTAGTGTAAGCAGAGCCAGTCCAACAAGGTAGAGTGCCAAATGAGGCAGATACAGGCTGCTGACCAGGCCACCCCAGTGCCAGAAACACACCCACCACATGTGGTAGGTCAGGACCATGCGGCAGTGAAACATGTGAATCATCAGCCACTGATTGAGCTTCCAAAACAGAGAATCGGACCAGCCCGCCTGCACGGAGACAAAACAAACGCACAGATCAATACAAAACTGCCAAAATCCATTCTTCACATCACAAAAAGGTATTTGCTACCTTATTTACCAAACAAAACAAATTCATTTCAAAGCAACAGAATTTCCTCACCAGAGCTCTGCTCTCACTGGGACTTCATCCTGGAAGGAGACCTCCGGCTCCACGTGCACACAGGCCAGCAGGGCTGACCCTCACCTGCTCATGCTGTTCTCCTGTTCTCTCACTCTTTGACTTCTGCTCCCTAAAGCTATCATAAATTCAACCTTTCTTTCGGTCTCTCTTCAATCGTTGTTTTATCTTGAATTTGCATATATTAAGAAAATAAGCAGTACTTACTTAGCAAAACCAGACATAGGTACATCAAGCTCCTGTACCTAGACCCTGGGGGAAAAATCTCTTGGAAGAGGTAAGTTTAGGATAAAGAATGTTTCCTGGTTTGTTCAGTCCTTTAACAAAGGCCAAAATGGGCTTGCCTTAAAATAGGCTAAATTTGCAGTAAAACTAGTTTCCAGCAGTCCTAGCTAAAACAGAGAAGGGAACTAGAGGATGATATGCATCAGACCACGGATACCTAGGGGGGACCTGGTGGGGAGGCCTCGTCAGCACCAGGACAGTCCAGAACATGCCCAGAAGGAAACCCATGCCCAGAAGATAGTCGTTAGGGATGAGGGGCAATGGAATGCAGGGACCACTCTGAGATCAGACCAGGAAAGAGGTGGGCTGCCACATCCAGACAGAGACCACGTGGTGTTCCCAGGAAAGGGGCTCACTTTACTAGAGCTGCATCTGTGACACTTTGAAGTTGACCTGGCATTACCAACTTCTAAGGGTCACTAAATGAAAAGAAAGGAAGTCTACTCACAAGTTACAAAAGTATATTCACACAGTTCACACACACACACACACACACACACACCAATAGAATCAATGACTTCAGAGATTGCCTTACAAATGTATCGGAAAGAAAAACAAGGACTTTGTTGTTTGAAATACTGAATTTGTCTGAAAATAACTTCATAAAAACATTTGAATTGTCTCCCACTGTTAGATCAGACACACCCATACCCTTTTCTTCCACCAGCAGTGATGACCTTATCTGTATGTAATACTTGTCATTCACTGCATGTGTGTTTCAAAGTTCATATGATGATACCCTGACTTCCAATATGATGGTACCCAGACGTGAGGTCTTTGGGAAGCGATGAGGGTAGGATGAGGTCATGAGGGTAGGGCCCCAGGATGGGATCAGTGTCATAAGAAGAGGAAGAGACCAGAGCCTTCCTTCCCTCCTCCATGTGAGGACTTGCAGTCTCCAGAACTGTGAGAAAGGAATTCCTACTGTTCAAGCTACCTGGGCTATGGCAGTTTGCCGTGGCAAGCCTGAGCTAAGACAGTACAGCTCCTACCCAGCAAAATATTCTAACTTGGGCCAGGTACGGCGGCTCACGTCTATAATCCCAGCAGTTTGGGAGGCGAAGCGAGTAGTTCACTTGAGGTCAGAAGTTTGAGACCAGCCTGGCCAACACAGCAAAACCCCATTTCTAATAAAAATACACAAAAAAAAAATTAGCCAGGTGTGGTGGCACACCATGTAATCCCAGCTACCTGGGAGGCTGAATAACGAGAATCATTTGATCCCGGGAGGCAGAGTTTGCAGTGAGCTGAGATGGCACCACTGCACTCTAGGCTGGAGAAAGAGCGAGACTCTAGCTCAAAAAAAAAAAGGCTAGGCGCGGTGGCTCACGCCTGTAATCCCAGCACTTTGGGAGGCCGAGGCGGGGGGATCACGAGGTCAAGAGATCGAGACCATCCTGGTCAACATGGTGACACCCCGTCTCTACTAAAAATACGAAAATTAGCTGGGCGTGGTGGCATGTGCCTGTAGTCCCAGCTACTCGGGAGGCTGAGGCAGGAGAACTGCTTGAACCCAGGAGGTGGAGGTTGCAGTGAGCTGAGACCGCGCCATTGCACTCCAGCCTGGGCAACAAGAGCGAAACTCCGTCTCAAAAAAAAAAAAAAATTCTAACATGTTTTTGTGGTATTTTAAATATTTAAAGCTCCAGGTATGTTATAGCTCTTATAGACAGTCCCCTACTCACAATGGTTTGACTTACTATTGTTTGGCTTTATGACGGTGCAAAAGTGGTACACATTCAGTAGAAACCATACTTCAAGTACCCACGTAACCACTGTTTCAACTTTCAGTGCAGCACTCACAGAATTCCATGAGATGTTCCGCATCTTGTCGTAAAAATGGCTTGCGCTGTATGATTTTGCCCAGCCTTACGCTGATACAAGTCTTCTGGGCATGTTTACGGCAGGCCAGGCTTTACCATGATGTTCAGTAGGCTGCTTGTATTAAACACATTTCTGACATAATATTTTTAACTCATGATGGGCTTATTGGGCTGTAACCCCATCCTAAGTCAAAGAGCATCAAATTCTGGACAGAAAAAATCAATGTGAGGAAAATTAGACAAGAAAGGCCAGGAGAACAGAGAAGTGCAGCGTGGCTTACATAACTGTCACCGGAGTCTTTCCCAGGTCTCAGAGGGGACCTCAGGGCCCCCACATGTGCATCACAGCACCCTCATGCACACACACAAATTCAGAGACCGCCAGCACAGCTTTCCACAAACAGGCCAAGCGCTCAGTTCACCCCAACTCCAGGTGCAAATGAAACACTCCCACCTGTGATTGGGGCCACCTCAAGGTGGGTCAGGACCATATACTTCCCGCACGCTCGGCCTTGCTGAGGCACAATGACCACTCAGGAAGAACAGAGGAACCACGAATCCCAAACAAGCCTGGAGCCTCCAAACTGAAGGGGACTGGGGAGAAACTCACGCAGACCAGAAGAACCCATGGTTGTCAGTTCTGGATGGTTAAGCGACATGGATTGAAATGAAGTGTGAAGAATTAATACTATTATTTCTTACTTGTAAAATTATACAGTTAGGCTACAAGTTCTTGAAGTTCTTGATGTATCTAAAGCAAAAGTCATGAATGCAGCTGGTTCTCAGCCTCTGGGGTGACTGCAGATCCTGGTTTGCCTGGGGCAGTCCCTGACATCCTTGTCTGGATGGTAAACAGGGTAGTCACTCTGATAACTGGCCACAACCGCCAGTTCCAAAAGTGGTGAAGCACAATGCTGGACTTTGGCACAGGCAAGTTTTCAGTCCCATACCTCCTGCAGACCCACAGTGGCAGCACCAGGTGGGCCCTCACCCAGGTGAGGCCGACAACTGCACCCACAGCAGTACCAGAGCTCAGCGCCTTTGTTTCGGCCAACAACGCACAGTGTATAGATAGTGGTCCCACATGAGCTTATAACAGAGCTGAACAATTCCTATCATTTACTATTTTACTATACTATACTTCTTATCATTGTTTTAGAGTGTAATCCTTCTCTGATGAAAATAAAGTTCACTATAAACAGCCCCAGGCAGGTCTTTCAGGAGGGTCCAGAAGAAGGCACGCTCATCGCAGGAGGTGGTAGCCCTGTGTCTGTTACTGCCCCTGAAGTCTCTCCAGTGGGACAAGATATGGACTGGAAGACAGTGATACGGATGATCCTGACCCTGTGCAGGGCTAGGCGAACAGGTATTTGTGTCTTAGAGTTCAACAATTAAAAAAAAGTTTTAAAAATTAAGAAAAGCTTATGGAATAAAGGTATAAAGAAAAAATATATATGATGTATTTGTGTTTTAAGCTAAGTGTTATTACAAGAGTGGAAAAGTTTAAAAAAATTTATAAAATAAAAAAGTTACAGTAAGTTAAGGTTAATTTATGATTAAAGAAAGAAATGTTTAAAATAAATTCACCTGTAATCCCAACACTTTGGGAGGCCGAGGTGGGTGGATCACGGGGTCAAGAGATCGAGACCATCCTGGCCAACATGGTGAAACCCCACCTCTACTACAAATACAAAAATTAGCCAGGCGTGGTGGTGTGAGCCTGTGGTCCCAGCCTCTTGGGAGGCTGAAGCAGAAGAATCGCTTGAACCCAGCAGGCAGAGGTTGCAGTGAGCCGAGATTGCGCCACTGCACTCCAGCCTGGCTATACAGCAAGAGTCCGTCTCAAAAATAAATAAATAAATAAATAAATAAATAAATAAATAAATAAATAAATTCAGCATAGCTTAAGTACACAGCGTTCATAAAGGATACAGGAGTGTACGGTGATATTCTAGGCCCTCACACTCACCACTCATTCTGACTGGCCCAGAGCAGCTTCCAGTCCTGCAAGCTCCATTCCCAGTTAATGGCCTGCACGGGTGCACCATTTTTCATCTTTAACACGGCATTTTTACTATACCTTCCTATGTTTAGATGTTCAGATACACAAATATTTACAGTTGTGTTACACTTGTCTACGGTATTCAGTTCAGCCACGTGCTGCGCATGCGTGCACCCTGGAAGCAATGGGCTCTGGCGCATAAAGCCAAGGCATGCAGCAGCTTCGGCATGTGGAATGGCACTCTAGGATGGTTGCTCCATGACGAAATAGCCTAAGGACACTTTTCTCAGAACACACCCCGTTATTAAGGACTGTACACGGAACAGAAACACACGCCGTGTCTTCTTTTGGGTCTGGCTAATGTCTCTCACTATGGCCGTGTAAACCATGCCGATGGCTCCCCATCCCTCTGCTGTGTGGACAAACCCAGCTCACGAGCGCTTTCCACTGATGATGGGACTTCAGCAGGATTCAGTATGAGGCCAAATGAACAGTGTGGCTAAGACAATCCCAGTACCTGTTTGAGTGCTGGGAACAGACCTATGCACGGAGCTGCAAGGACACCGGAAATCTCGTACGCTGTTCCCCTCGCTAGTTATCAAACTGAAGACATTCAAGCATTTACCAAGTAAACAAAAGGCTGAGAAAAACCAAAAGACAGACAATGCTCCTTCTGCCACATAGTGGACAACAGCATGGCTATGCAAACGTGTGCCCCTCACAGAGTCCATATTCTAGAACCTTCTGTCATCACATGCATGTGTACACTGGAGCAGGGCCACATATACATCTGCCCCTCACAGATTTCACCTTTCGGAACCTTCTGTCATCACATGTACGTATACTGGAGCAGGGCTACATGCATATGCAACCCTCACAGATTTCACCTTCCAGAAACTTCTGTCATCACGTGTGTGTGTACTGGAGCAGGGCTACATGCACATCAGCCCCTCAGAGTTCACCTTCCAGACCTTTCTGCTACCACGTGTGTGTGTACTAGGGCAGGGCCACACACATCTGCCCCTCACAGATTTCACCTTCCAGAACCCCTTGTCATCACATGTATGTATACTGGAGCAGGGCCACATGCATATCCAACCCTCACAAATTTCACCTTCTAGAACCTTCTGTCATCACATGCATGTACTGGAGCAGGGTCACATCCACATCAGTCGCTCACAGAGTTCACCTTCTAGAACCTTCTGTCATTACGTATGTGTACTGGAGCCAGGCCACATGGATATCCAACCCTCACAAATTTTTACCTTCCAGAACATCTGTCATCACATGTGTAGTAGAGCACGACCACACATAGAGCTGCTCCTCACAGATTCCAGCTTCCAGAACCTTCTGTGTGTACGGAAGCAGCCACACGCAAATATGCCCCTCACAGATTCCAGCTTCCAAAATCTTTTGTCATCATGTGTGTGCTGGAGCACTACTACACACGTGTGCCCCTCACACTTTCCAGCTGCAATCTTCTATCGTGTGCTGGGACACCAGCACCTACATGTGTGCCCCCCATAGATTCCAGGTTCCAGAATATTCTGTCATGTGTGTGCTGGAGCACCACCACCCACATGTGCCCCTTACAGAGTCCAGCTTCCAGCTTCCAGAATCTTCTGTCAAGTGTGTGCTGGAGCACTGCCACGCGCACAGGTGCCTCCCACAGATTCTCACAGAAGACTGCGAATCATCTTTGTTATGACCTGGTGCCTGGCACAGGGCCTGGCCGAGTGCTCATTACTACTCATGAGAGCGTACAGTATCAACAGGAGTGAAAAGAGTGTGTGTCTGAAGACAAAACACTGAAGAGTCAATGTTCTGAATGTCAGAATCCTCTACACCAGCTGGAGCGCCCCACACAGGAATAAACTACAGAGTACACCGTGCGCTCAGCCCTGGGCTCTTGTGAGCTCAGTCTCCATTCACTAGGCCATTCCCTCACAATTCACAGAAAGCTCTCCTCCACCATTTTCCTCACTTACTGAAAGTAGTCATCCCCTTTTTATTCGTTTTTTGAGACAACTGCCCTGCACTCTGTTGCCCAGCCTGGAGTGCAGTGGTGTGATCGTAGCTCACTGCAACCTTCACCTCCCAGGTTCAAGTGATTCTCCTGCCTCAGCCTCCTGAGTAGCTGGGACTACAGGCACGTACCACCATACGGCTAATTTTTTTGTGTATTTAGTAGACATGGGGTTTCACTATGTTGGTCAAGCTGGTCTCAAACTCCTGACCTCAAATGATCCGCCGCCTTGGCCTCCCAAAGTGCTGGGATTACAGGCATGAACCTCCACGCCCAGCCAGTTACATTAGATTCTCAAGTCACATCAGAATACTATCACTCCCTTAAGTTTAGAAAACTCAAAGCTTGAGAACTGAGAGTTCCTTGGTTTTACTAAGGCACTAAAATGTTTGTAGTCAGTCACCAAAGGCTTTGAGAAAAGTAGCAAAATCTATAGGAATAAAATCTGTGACATAACACATGCAAAGCTCTGGAGCCTGGCAGAAGCTATCAGCTGTAAAAGAACTTAAATCTATCAGCTTTAAAAGAATTTCGATTAAATATATAGTTGCCCACAGTATCCTTTGGGGGGACTGGTTCCTGGGCTCCCTGCAGATACCCAAATCCATGGACGTTCAAGTCCTTTATATAAAATGGCTTTGTATGTACATATGACCTAAGCACACTCTCCTTTATACCTTAAATCATCTGTAGATTACTTATAATGCCCAATATAATATAAATGCTATACAAAGTTGTTACATTGTATTGGTATTTATTTGTGATATTTTTTATTGTATTGTTATTTTAAATTTTCCTCAAATATTTCTGATCCACAGTTGGTTGAATCCATGGACACGGAACTCATGGATACAGAAGGTCAACTGTATACATATGTGTGTATACACACACACACACACACACACACACACACACACATGTATATATAAAATATATAAAAACTGACAGTCGTTTTTGCTTGTTTTTGTGTGTTTTTTTTTTTTTTTTTTTTTTTTTGAGATATGGTCTCACTTTTGCCCAGGCCAGAGTGCAGTGGTGTAATCAAAGCTCACTGTAACCCTGAACTCCCAGGCTCAGGTGATCCTCCCACCTCAGCCTCCCAAGTGGCTGGTACTACAGAAGTGTGCCACTATGCCTAGTTAATTTTTGTATTTTTTGTAGAGATGAAGTTTTGCCATGTTGCTGGTCTTGAGCTTCTGGGCTCAAGTGATTTGCCTGCCTTGGCCCCCCGAAGTGCTGGGATTACAGGTGTGAGCCACCGCACCTGGCCTGACAGTGTTTTTGTATCACCTCATTTGTGTTATGGAATAGTGAGTCTGTGGATAAATTATATTTAGATGTTTGAGTCCTACGTAATTCATTTATTAATTCTAAACATTTCAGAATCAAATCCAAGATAGAAATAAGAAGAACAAGCCACTGAGCTTGACTTAGACGCCCAGTCTAAACTGATGGTGATATTTTGTCTTTATATCCTTTAGTTCTGATCAAATTAGACCTTGATGGGGGAGAAATGCTGAATCCTCATGCCCTGCTATGCAAGAATCTATCAGCTTTAAAAGAATTTCAATGCTTTAGACAGAGTTTTCTTACAGCATTTAGCAGTATTTCAACTAGTACAAAACAGAACTATCTAGACATACTGGCCCTGAGCTATATTAATTTAGGTTATGATTTTCTGTTATTGGGGTCTGTTGGCTTTCTGCAGTCGACATGAGCAGGGTTAGGAGTAAATATTTAAATAACCCTTTATTCATTCTACACAAACAGCATCCTAAAACCTTTAGACAATGTGCAAACTCCAAAATAAAGTCTTGCTCTCTGAGTCTATCCTCCTGGAGGCCAGGCTCCACCACCACACCTGGGGAGGAAGAACTGCTGGAGACAGCTATGTCAGCAAGTCCTGCAGGAGACGCTGTCCCCACACCTGGCTCCAGGAGAAATTCAGATAAAACCCTTCAGAAATCCAACACTGCTTTCCCCTGAGGACTGGAGAGACGGCAAGACTCATTTCTTTCCTTTTCATTTTTTTTCTAAAGAACTTGTAATAAAAAAATAAAAATACAAGGTAACTGTTAACCTATTTTTCAAAACACACTATTGATCCCAAGCACACGACCTGATAGGACGTATTAATAGTTTAGATACTATTTACCACCTTTTTTAGGGCATCGATATGAGTGAGCGCTTGTGCTTTCCTTTCAAGAGCTGTATTTTCTGCCACAGCCGAGTGAGTCCTGAAGCCCGGTGTTACCAGGTGAGAGGAGCAGGCAGTGCAAACCGCAGGCCACAGCCTCTTCCTCCAGCACACACCTCTCCACTCCACACTGATCTCACACCAGAGAAACCTGGAGAAGTCACAGCATGCCCTCATCCCCAGAAGCCTAAACTCTTATGGAAATAACATCCACAAAGATGCTGAGGGGGTCTCAGGTCACAGCATCTGTCCTAAAATGACCCCGCACTTGAACAGCAGCTTCGCATTCAGTCATTTGCTCAGCAAGGGAACTCAGTAGCCAGGTCACTGGAGGGGCTCTTTCAAACCACTCATGGTTCCAACCTTCTTCCATAGTAAGGTCTACCCAAATCACACCTGCCGCCAAACACCTCCTGCCACCATCCAAACCACACACTCCCGAGGAGGCCTCCAGTATCGTCCTCTGTGGCTCCATCTACTTCCATGGCCACCCTGTGAGGCTCTGCACCGCTGATGACTGTGCCTCACTCACCCTCGTTCACTTGGCCCAACACTGATGTGCCCACCTGCTCCCCCTGCACGGGGTCCCCATCCGGGGATTTCCTGTCACCCTGCTCACACATCCCACGTGGCGCCAGATGGGGCCAGCCTCAGGAAACAGCAGGAACACGAGCTCCTCCTTGAGTTCTCAGGTGCTGGCACAGTACCTGCCACTGGCGGGGGTCGATGGCGTTCACACTATTCAGCACCTGGCTGGTGTCTATGGTGGTTACACGCCAAAAGTCTGTACTGTTTACACTGCAGTGCACTTTTCATGGACTGATACCATCTACCCACCTAGACCCAAAGGCAAGAGTGATTTGTTATGCTTATTTTTCCTCTCAAGGCTACCAGTATCCTGTACACAAGAAATGTGCAACAACGTGACCCATTCGTGTGAATGGCTGAACATTTGAAATTTTATATAAAGTATCCTGTAAACAACGTGATGAGTCATAAAACATAGCAAGAATCTATGTAAAAACAATTTAAAAAAAGAGTTTAACATGAAGAACATTTGGACATCAAAGTGACAATCAAGTGAAATTTTTAAAACATGTTCTTCAGAAACACAAAGAAAGTGCTAGCTAGGCAAATAACTATGCTGGGTCCCAATATTTCTGATCACTAGTAAAACAACCTTATTTAAAAATAAAAAGCAAGTAAGATATGTGTGTACACACATATTACTTCAGTTTTTTTAAAGTATTAAAAGAGGCTGGGCGCGGTAGCTCATGCCTATAATCTCGGCACTTTGGGAGGCTGAGGAGGGCAGATCATGAGGTCAGGAGTTCGAGACCAGCCTGGCCAACACAGTCAAACCCTGTCTTTACTAAAAATACAAAAAAATTAGCCAGCGGTGGTGGTGCTCGCCTGTAGTGCTAGCCACTCGGGAGGCTGAGGCAGGAGAACTTGAACCCTGGAGGTGGAGGTTGCAGTGAGCCGAGACCATGCCATTCCACTCCAGCCCGGATGACAGAGTGAGACTCTGCCTTAAAAATAAATAAATAAAAATGTAAAAAAAAAAGTATTAAAAAAAAGAAAAAAAGTAAGTGCTTGCAGACACCATGTACTGAGTCACAAGATCTATGGAGCTTTCTTTCCTTAAGAAGCAGAAAGCCTAAAAGATTTAAAATTAAGAAAATTGCATTCAACTAAAATGAGTTTATAACTGAATGTATATGCTGCAGTCCAGTCTGCTGATGAGTTTGCGGCACTGTCCACGACATTCTAACCACTAATTAAACGTGTGAGGTACATCATCTTCTGCTGCTGTGCGCAGAAGCAGCACACAAAATGCTTACCTTTAAGAGCATCCAGGAAACGCAGGTAAAGGGGGTACTCATCTCCAGGAGCAACGTGGTCATGGCCAGATAGTGGCCAGCCTGGAGACTGACTGAGCAGCCAAGAAACCCGAGAAAGGCAAAGAGATGGTGGACGACCAGAAACACATCAAATGTTCGGAAGGCCATGTTGGACAGGTGGACTGCGACATTTTCAAAGAAAAAGAAGCCTGTTGCCGTTGTGATGTGAAACCAGCACCAGTTCTGCTGCCCGTGCACCTTGTCGGCATGAAGCACAGGGTCCCCCAGCAGAGCCCACAGGCCCGCAGCCGTGCTCTGAACACCAAAGACTGCACGCGTGGCCGCCAGGTCCCAGAAGACCTTCTCTCTGGCCACCAAAGAACGGTACGTGGCATTCAGGGAGGACGACAGCTGGTGGCAGACCACAAAGACGCCCAAGTAGAAGACAAAGCCAGCGACCACCAGCGTGGAGCGGATCCCCCAGGAGGCATAGTCCAGGTCAAAAATGCTCTCTGATGTGCCCCCGTTGCTCGCAGGACTCATCGTCCTCAGCTGTATTCTGAAGCAGTCCTGGGGCCAACACAGCCCGGGCCCTACACAGTCTGGTCCAAGAAAATGAAGTCAGTGCAGCGATCCCTGGAATTGTCAGGTAGCCATCTTCAATCTAAAGAAAAAAAAGATCATTCATATTATGTTGACTAAACAGAAGCAAGGACACATCACTCCCCCAGGCACGCAAACATTATAAAACAAAACATTTCTTTTAATTCTGTACCTTATTCTTAATGCATTTAAACGATGCATAAACATAGCAAGGTAACATCCACTCACAGTATAGGAGGAAAGAAAACGAAACTAAAGCTAGAGCGGTCCAGCCATGTATAGGAGGCAGGAGTTCTGCTGGCAGGAACAGAAGGTCCTATGCTCCTCCTGCAGGTACCCCACGAGCAAGACGCCCACTTGTACAGCAGTCCTGATCAGACATCACAGGATAAAACATACTTAAGTCATTCCACTGGGATACACTTTGTTACAGCACTGAACTTCCAGACCCCGATAAAAGAGCACCACCTCGGTGCTCCGAGGTCTCTGGCAGTTATTTATGGACAAAACTGGGTTTCAAGCAGTCCCCGGGTGTGCCTGGGTTCAAATCCCTGCTCTGCCATACACTGGTCACGGTACGCTCAGACTTTTCCAGGGCTCGGTTTCCTCCTATAAAAGTGCACAGTGAATGCTGGAGGGGTGATGGACGTCATGACCTGGAGCGGCACCTGGTGCACCACAGGCCTCATAAGGTGTACTTCAGTGTCACGATCACCACCACTCACTGCCATTCAGATGCTGTTATATAAAATGTCCTTAAAAAGAGTAGAGGAAAAACACAAGTCCTCGGTTCGGTCTGTTAACTTGCAAATGGTCTGAACTGTTCTCAGTATCTCCTCTGAAATGAGTGCCCTGCAGCCAATCTGAGAAGGATACTCCCATGCAGGCACACTGCTCGGCCCACCTTCAGATAGACCCTATGAACAGCTGAAGGGTTCTAGCCTGCTAAACCCACTGAGAGCCGTTCTGTCCACGTGGCTCCATGCAGTCTTCCCCAGGCTCTGAGAAGTACCTGCTGGATGAAGCCCAGGCCCCACACTGCACTAGAGCATCTTGATGGTCTTCTCCAGCTCTCAAAGTCAAGAAGGCAGTTCTCAACTCTGAAAAACATTGCCTCCAGGGGCCAGTACACGATGATCATGTGATCTAAGGGCCACAAATAGAGTTTATCAGAACCTTGTTTCAAAACCTCATTTTTTCCTAGTCACAGTGGCTGCCTCCAGGCGGGGAAAACATTGTGAACCATATGGGTGTATATGCCTATTCAGAAAGAAGCTCAACCAAAATAAAGCAATAACTACCATCAGAGATTACTACAAACAGCTCTACTCACATAAACCAGTAAACCAGGAGGAAATGGATAAATTCCTAGACACTTGTACTCTACCAAGACTAAACCAGGAGGAAGTTGAAACCGTGAATAGACCAATAACAAGGGCTAAAGTAGAGACAGCAATCAATAGCCTACAACCAAAAAAAGTCCAGGTCCAGACGGGTTTACAGCCAAATTCTACCAGACATACAAAGAGGAGCTAGTTCCATTTCTTCTGAAACTGTATCAAACAGTACAAAAGGAGGGAATCCTCCCCAACTCATTTTATGAGACCAACATCATCCTGATACCAAAACCAGGCAGAGACTCAACTAAAAAGGAAAACTTCAGGCCAATATCCATGATGAACATTGATGCAAAAATCTTCAATAAAATACTGGCAAACCGATTGCAACAGCACATCAAGGAGCTTATCCATCACGACCAAGTAGGCTTCATCTGGGGGATGCAAGACTGGTTCAATATACGCAAATCCATAAATGTAATCCATCACATAAATGGAACCAAAGACAAAAACCACATGATTATCTCAATAGATGCAGAGAAGGCCTTTGACAAAATTCAGCAGCACTTCATACTAAAAACTCTCAATAAACTAGGTATTGACGGAACATATCATAAAATGGTAAAAGCTGTATATGACAAACCTATAGCCAGTATCATACTGAATGGGCAAAAGCTGGAAGAATTTCCCTTGAAATCAGGCACTAGACAAGGATGCCCTGTCTCACCACTCCTTTTTAACATAGTATTGGAAGTTCCAGCCAGAGCAATCAGGCAAGAAAAATAAATAAAGGGTATTCAATTAGGAAAGGAGGAAGTCAAACTGTCTCTATTTGCAGATGACATGATTGTATGGCTAGAAGACCCCATCGTCTCAGCCCAAAATCTTCTCAAAATGATACGCAACTTCAGCAATGTCTCAGGATACAAAATCAATATGCAAAAATTATAAGCATTTCTATACACCAATAATGAACAGAGAGCCAAATCAAGAGCGAACTCCCATTCACAATTGCTACAAAGAGAATAAAATACCTAGGGATACAACTAACAAAGGATGTAAAGGACCTCTTCAAGGAGAACTACAAACCACTGCTCAAGGAAATAAGAGAGGACACAAACAGATGGAGAAACATTCCATGCCCGCAGTTAGGAAGAATCAGTATCATGAAAATGGCCATACTGCCCAAAGTAATCTATAGATTCAACGCTATCCCCATCAAGCTACCAATGATCTTCTTCACAGAACTGGAAAAAACCACTTTAAACTTCATATGGAATCGCAAAAGATCCCGCATAGCCAAGACAATCCTAACCAAAAAGAACAAAGCCGGAGGCATCACACTGCCAGACTTCAAACTATACTACAAGGCCACAGTAATCAAAACAGCACGGTACTGGTACCAAAACAGAGATATAGATCAATGCAACAGAACAGAGACCCCAGAAGAAACACCATGCATCTACAACCATCTGATCTTTGACAAACCCAGCAAAAACAAGCAATGGGGAAAGGACTCTATGTTTAATAAATGGTGTTGGGAAAACTGGCTAGCAATGTGCAGAAAGCAGAAACTGGACCACTACCTGTCACCCTACACTAAAATTAACTCCAGATGGATCAAAGATTTAAAAATAAAACCTAACACCATAAAAACACTAGAAGAAAGCATAGGCAAAACCATTCAGGACATAGGCATAGGCAAGGACTTCATGACTAAAATGCCCAAAGCAATGGCAATAAAAGCCAGAATAGACAAATGGGACCTAATTCAACTCCAGAGCTTCTGTACAGCAAAAGAAACCATCATTAGAGTGAATCAGCAGCCAACAGAATGGGAAAAAATTTTTGCAATCTACCGATCTGACAAAGGGCTAATATCCAGAATCTACAAAGAACTAAAACAGATATGCAAGAAAAAAAACAAACAACCCCATTCAAAAGTGGGCAAAGGATATGAACAGGCACTTTTCAAAAGAGGACATATACGAGGGCAACAAACATATGAAAAAATGCTTATCATCCATGGTCATTAGAGAAATGCAAATCAAAACTACATTGAGATACCATCTCACGCCAGTTAGAATGGCGATCATTAAAAAATCTGGAGACAACAGATGCTAGAGAGCATGTGGAGAAATAGAAACACTCTTACACAGTTGGTGGGAGTGTAAATTAGTTCAACCATTGTGGAAGACAGTGTGGTAATTTCTCAAGGATCTAGAAATAGAAATTCCATTTGACCCAGCAATCCCATTACTGGGTATATACCCAAAGAACTATAAATCATTCTACTATAAAGACAGATGCAGGGCCGGGCGCGGTGGCTCACGCCTGTAATCCCAGCACTTTGGGAGGCCGAGGCGGGTGGATCACGAGGTCAAGAGATCGAGACCATCCTGGTCAACGTGGTGAAACCCAGTCTCTAGTAAAAATACAAAAATTAGCTGGGTGTGGTGGCGTGTGCCTGTAGTCCCAGCTACTCGGGAGGCTGAGGCAGGAGAATTGCTTGAACCCAGGAGGCGGAGGTTGCGGTGAGCCGAGATCACGCCATTGCACTCCAGCCTGGGCAATAAGAGCGAAACTCCGTCTCAAAAAAAAAAAAAAAAAAAAAAAGACAGATGCAGTTATGTTCACTGCAGCCCTGTGTACAATAGCAAAGACCTGGAACCAACCCAAATGCCCATCAATGATAGACTGGACAAAGAAAATGTGGTACATATACACCATGGAATACTACAAAGCCATAAAAAACGATGAGTTTGTGTCCTTTGTAGGGACTCGGATGATCTGGAAACCATCATTCTCAGCAAACTG
This sequence comes from Alouatta palliata, assembly GCA_004027835.1. Taxonomy (NCBI): domain Eukaryota; kingdom Metazoa; phylum Chordata; class Mammalia; order Primates; family Atelidae; genus Alouatta; species Alouatta palliata. The sequence goes on from PVKV010017399.1 coordinate 18,877, forward strand.
ATACAAGAACAGATAGCCAAACACCATATGTTCTCACTCACAGGTGGGTGATGAACTACAAGAACTAGTAGAATCAGGGAGAGGAGCATCACACGCAGGGGACAGTTGCAGGGGGTAGGGGAGAGACAATGGGGGGTGGGGAGGCAGAGGAGGATGGGGAAGGATAACATGGGGAGAAATGCCAGACACAGTATGCACCTAAAGTAAAATAAATAAATTTTTTAAAAAAATCAATAACTTTTCTCTGCAGCAATGTTAAAACAGTTCATTCTTTTATATTTCTGCTATCCACAACCAATCCATTTCCTGTTCTAACTTAAGTTTGAGAAAATTTGGAGATTACCTAAAACAGGCTTCAAGTTTATCCCCAACGCACTTACGAGCTCTCCTGCCTCCACAATGGAAAACGGTCCAGTTGACACTCCAAAGATGTCATGAGAACCTGTGGTCCTGTTTTTCATGCTATTCTTTGGTTAAGGCCCTGGAACGGCTTCTCAGCAGCAGCAGGAAAGGCCTGAACTCCTTATTGTGATCTACAGGACTCTGCAGAAAGTGACCCATCTATTATACCTTCTCTGGTTCCACTCTCCCCACTCCCTGCCTCTCTCTCCATGCCACCACCTTCCAGTCCTGTCAAAACATCCTGCACCTCTGTGTCTGCAGCTGCCGGGCCCTCTACCTGGGAAAGTCTTTACCTCCCCGCAGCTGGCGCCATCTTACCTGTCACGTCTTTGCATAAAGGCCATTTGCTCCAGATGCCCTCCCAGAGTAGGGGGAGTCCCACGGGCTGGGGGAACCTTTGCTACAAGTTCCTGATGCATCCTTCACACACTCATTTTTGGTACTACTAGTGCTTACGGAATCCTCACCTCTACTGGACAGCAAGCTCTGTGAGGGCACAGACCACAGCTGCTTTCCATCACTGCATCTCCTGTGCTGGAAGCAGCACCGAGTCCACAGAAGGCCCTCAAGAAACATATGTGGAACACAAGAACAGATGCTAAATCACGCTCAAGGGGTCCAGCTTACCTAAGCCTGAAACTGTCTGCAAAGCTGCAAACACCAGAGCTTCAAGTGCTCAAAACTGCAAGGGACCTGTAAGTGATTCCAGTCTTTCCTTTCACATGGCAGGAACCCCATGCACACAAGGACACAGGAACGGCTACCGACAAAGCCTCAGATCCCACCTCTGCCTCCTCACCCAGTGTGCAGGGACCTGCCTGGACATGGCATTTCTGCAGAGAGTGGGGACTCCCGTCACTCACACCCAGAGAACAGATAGCAGAGCTGGGAGCACTGCACTCCCCACAGAGCTGGCCCCTCCACTCTCCAGAAGGGACCCCAGAACTGACTGAACTGTGAGGCTGCACGACTAGAGCTGGAAGCGTAGGAGGAGCCCTTCATCTGTGGCCATTCAGCAACACTCGCCAATTGTTATTCAGGCAAGACAGTCACTGTGACCACACCCCAAGGATGCAGAAACACTAGCTCACTCAAGCTCACACTGAGTGTGAGTCCTGGGACCTAATGCAAATCACAAGGGAACGCTGTTAACTCCTAACCTCTTGGTTTCATAACAGTCGTACAATCAAAGGCAAAATCCTACCAGTGTTTTTCCGTTTCTCCATTAACACTCCAGCTTTAACACAGGCTGGCTCTGTGCAAACACAAATCTGACGGGGGAAAGACAGCAGTGGCATTCATGCCTCCCCCTAGAGAAACGGCTCTCGTGTCATGCTGCCCGTGGTACGCGTGTTCGGGGCACACAGGTGTGCTCTCTGATAGATGCTATGATGACGACTGAGAGGCTGCCATGTCCACGACCAACACCTCGTGGCCCACACCGCTGGTCATGTTATGTCAAGATTCCCGTGTACTTACACATCTCCAAACACACCTAATGTGAAATTCTACTTAAATCAGGTTTAACATGGTAGTAAGGGGCTGGCAAGAGCGCTCTGGTATTCAGTGTGCAGCAAGGCATCTTCTAACCCCGATGCGCTTCACAGGAGCAGATCAGCCTCAAGTGCAGCCAGATGCCCGGAGGGGAGACCGCTCACCAGCATTAAAGAAAATCAGGATGGGCTGAGAGGAGACCACTTTCCAGCATTAAAGAAGACCAGGCTGGGCTGGGGGGAGACCGCTCACCAGCATTAAAGAAAAGCAGGCTGGGTGGAAAGAACAGGTATCAAGCACGGAACAGCAATTCATTAAAAGAGTTATCCTGAACAACACTGTTAAAGGTTAAAATGTGGACCCCTCCTAAAACTTCTTGTACTTTTCCACGAGTCAGTCATGAGATCCGGGTTACAGGTCCCATTTTGTCACAGATGCATCAATGTGCTCTTGGCCAAGACAGCAAACTTCTGTGGGACCTCTGCCTTGAAACAGGAGGCTCCCTCACTCCGGAAGGCTCTGCCCAGAGCAATGAGTCAAATCTACCTCAGTGGAAGTGATGCACCAAGTGATGCTTCAGGAAGTCTTTGGTTTGGTCAAGGTGGGAGGGGCTCCAGGACATGAGAACCAGGGGACCAAGAAGAACAGTTGGCTTAGTGGGCTCTGAACTCGGTTTCACTATTTAGAAGCTAAGAAAACAAGTTTCAGGCCGGGCGCGGTGGCTCATGCCTGTAATCTGAGCTACTTGGGAGGCTGAGGCAGGAGAATCACTGGATCTCAGGAATTGAGGGGTGCAGTGAGCCAAGATTACGCCACTGCACTCCAGCCTGGGCAACAGAGTGAGACTCCATCTCAAAAAAAAAAAAAAAAAAAAAAAAAACAAAAAAGAAAGAAAACAAGTTTCTTTCTTAACCACCCTGGATCCCAGTGCCTGACTATAGGCAAAAGAAACACACAGAGCAGTGGGAAATGAAGCACCTACTTCGCGAGCCAGACGTTCAACTAGTTTGTGTGATCTTCGCGTGAAGAGCGAATACCTTCCAGGTCTTGAAGCTTTCTAGATGCCTTTTTGGAGAGACTACTGTATCTACAGAAAGAATGGCAGAATCAGGTGAGCCAGAGCTGAGAGTGGGCAAACCCTCCTGGCAGTCACAGAACAGGTGCCAATGAAGGATGCAGAAACAACAGATCACAAAGACCAGAACGCTTACCACCCCTTCTAATCCTGTCACAAACCCCCCATTCTGATTCTTTGCACAAACCTCCTGATTATGTGTGGTCTACACAGCAGTGTGCACAGGAACTTTCTGGGCAAGCTGGTGCCGCTCTGGTCTACCTCGTTACCATAGGTCTCTGAGTTTGGTTAGTGCCAGCCAGCATCCTCCAGCCGAGTTCATGAAGGAGGTGAACTCCTCAGCTGTCTCAGTCATAAGGGAAGGCCAGTTCCAGCCAGGGTACCAGGATCCAACCCAAGCAGCCAGCCTTCCTGGAGTCCTGCAGAGCTCTGCTGTCCTCTTTTGTGGTGTTAGGGTTATACTGAGAACAGCCGTGGTTCACCCCAAGTCACAAGGCGGGTACCCAAAGAAGTGCGGCTAGGCCTTGTTCCGCCAGGCAGCACAGAAGGGGTATGGGAAGAACTCAGGTTCTCCTTTTGCTTCTATTTCTGCTCCTTGACCCAACCACAACCCTCTCACTCTTGATGTACAAAATGGGGCACTGGGGTTCCCACTGTTCCCTTGTTGTGTGCCTTCTTCATGTCACACCTGCCACGAGGCTCAGGCCAGAAGAAGGAATCTTCAAGTGTAATGTGCAGCTGGAAGTCACTGTTCCTTCCTGGGGTAAAACTGGAGGCCAGTTTTACCTAATGGACCTAATGCACCTATCCTGTTGTTTCACTCTGGAAGGTTTGCAAGCCCCTCCACACCAGCTCCTTTCCTCTCTGCAGTAGAGGAAGTGGAGCCAGAGAAGAAACAAATCCTGGAAGGCCACCATCTCCTGACTCTCCGCAGAGCTTCATTTTCTTTGGGGAAAATGTATATAAAAAGCTAGTTTTATAAGGTTCTGTGGTTTCAGCTCTTCTGCTGCCCTGGGCCACGCAGTTCTTAACAATCTGAATGCAAACAAATCAGTAAGAGTGTTAGCGTTGCTGCTTTAGTGTGACCGGGAGCTGGGCTCAGTGGCCACTGGAACCCTTGGGCTCTGTCATGCATCTGCGCGCTCTTCTGGTTTACTGCGGGCTAAACTGCTATGATACCAGTATTTTTTTTGTTTGGTTGAGATAATTTATCCAAACTTGGAAGTGAACTCAAAAAGGAGAAAATGGTTGCATGCTTTTTTCCCTGCTAACACAAGTTCAGTGTTTTACAACCCCAACAATCACTTGACTTTCTAGGAGAAATAACAATTTACCACTGATTGTGGCCCACACATTTCACAATCTGCAAAGCTAATTCTCCTTTCCATCAAGAAGAAAACACAATCCCAAAGGCTGTAGTTTCATTGTACACAGGATATTCACATCTTATAGCTAATCCAGCAATATCATCTCAGCATTCCTTTTACCTACTCACTAAGACAATTCTAGTGTTGTGTGTTTGCTTCTGAACTGGCATTCCTATCTTCCTGAATCCTGGATTAATGACTGAAATATAACCTGACAAGAGCTGTTTACATGAGAATTATACTTCTAACATTTTGAAAATTATACCTTGATGGTTTTTAAAAATATGTTTTCCAAAATCAAAAGAAATACATGTTTAATAAACAAAATTTGGAAAATATGAACAAGCATAAAAATACAAAAATAAAAACTTACAGTCCTCTTACACAGCTCCAAGCACTATCACTACTTTTTGGTGCCTGCCGCATCAACTGTTTATCTAGATATAAACTCTTCTCTTTTTCATAAAAAGGGATAAAAGTGTACAAGCTGCTCCCTGGCCTGCTTCTCTTCTTTTAGCAACAGCTAATCCTCTTCTGCCATATTGCTGCATTACGGCTACCCGGTGTCCCACCAGGCTTTCATCCAGTTCCTTGTTATCGTAAGACATTCCGTAGTGAACATCTCTGAGGCCACCTAGAGAACCTGTGCTCTTCTCGTGAAAGCTGGATGCTGACGAAGAACTTCCATAACAACTACAGCCTAGATGACGGCCAGTCTATTAATGCTACTTCTGAAAAGCAGGCACAGAACTGTCCCAGCTCAGTAGGGAGCTGCGGCCATCTCACCTTCCCTCAATCATTCACACTTCGTTCACCATTGCTTTTTCCTCTCAAGACCCTCCTGAAAAGTTTTATGTAAATAAAAATCAAAATATGGGAGTGAGATCAGCAGGAACTGGATATTACAGATTTCACACAGAGGGTAAACTCAAACAGGAGTCAGAAACAGCCGGCTCGCCCCAATCTTTCAGAGAACAGTCACTTAAAGCAGAACCTACACAAGCTGAGAAGTCCTTGGCTCCCCTTCCCACTGTCCACACCAACCCCAACCAAGAGCAGCTGGCAATAGGGGCCAGTGTCCAGGCAGCTCCCATCCCCTGCTGGCCTGACCCAGTGCCCGCCCTCATCCCCTACCTCCCTCCACGCCTTGGTGACCTGACCCAGCATCCCCCCCCCCTCCTACAGGTGCTGACTGACCCAGTGTCCCCCCCCCCCCCCCAGGTGCTGACTGACACAGCGTCTCCCCGCCTCCCACACCCTGGTGAGCAGCTCCCTGTCCCCTTCCGCCCCAGCTAACTCGGTGACCAGTGGAGGCCACAACCACGTGACACCTGCTGTCCTTGACATCAGCTCCGACCGCACCTAAATGACTCCGCAGGAGCCCTCTCCCAGCCTCAGGGGCACACAGGTGAGCTGACCATACCTGCCCAGCCGGTATGCGGGGAGCGAGGTCAGGGCGACGGCGCCACCTCCGCCTCCGCCTGTCCCCTCCCTCCGTCCGGCATCCGCGACGCTCAAGGGCTCCAAAGTCAGAGTCGGTGTTAGGAGACCCCCACACCCACCGCGCATCCGCGGGGGCAGGACCCTGGGCTGCGGGGCTCGAACGTCTCTCACAGGATGCTGTCCGGGAACGGCCCAGCCCGGGGTGCCGCACGCCCGCCAGAAGGCAGGGCTGGGACCGCAGACGCTAGGAGCCACCCTCGCCCCTTACGCGGGCTCCCCCTCACCCGGGCTCCCCCTGACGTGGGCTACCGCGCGCTCACCTGGGCTGCCCCTCACGTAGGTTCCTGGCCTCTCACCTGGGCTCCCCATGCAGTCACCTGGGCTCCCGGCACTCTTCGGCCCCCTCACCTGGGCTGCCCCTCACCCGGGCTCCCACTCACCCGGGCTCCCCGCTCTCGGTGCCGCCCCGCCCCTGCAGGACCCCGGGTAGTCACTGATCACACTGCCGCCGGGTCTAGGTTCTCCGGCCTCAAACAGGGCCTGCGCACGCGCGCACGCACGCGCTCTGCCCCCTCGGAGGCGTGGCTATGAGAGGCCCCACCCAGGCGCTGCCAAGGCGGGGCGGCGGGGGCGGGGCCACGGCCGGGCTGAACTCATCAGGCGTGAGAGACGGGGCAGGGCTACATCGCGGCGTGAATGAGGCGAGAGGCGGGGCCGGGCTGAAGGACGGCGAGCGCGAGGGGCGGGGCCGGGCTGAACTACGGCGGGCGCGAGAGGCGGGGCCGGGCTGAAGGACGGCGGGCGCGAGGGGCGGGGCCGGGCTGAACTACGGCAGGCGCGAGGGGCGGGGCCGGGCTGACCTACGGCGGGCGGGCGGGCGCCGGGGAATCGCGCTGCACCGGGAGGGGGTGGAGGAGACCCGAACGCTGCAGTTGCCCGCGCAGTTTCCCGAAGCGGCCCCCGCCCGGCTGCGGCTAAGTCGCCCTCCGGGTGTGCACGGACCCGGAGCCGCCCCGAGCCCCGGAGGCGCGCGCTGGGGTCCCATGGCCGGGCCGTCTCCTCCCAGCCCCGGGTCTTCAGGTCTTAACCGCGCGCACCCCCGGCCCGGCTGCGCCCAGGCGGTGAGTGTTTGTGGGAGTTTCAGCCGTTCGCTGAGGTTGTTTTTCGAGTTATTTATGTCTCCTCTTCTCTCTAACGTGTTTGGTTCCCTCTTTAGAACCCACACCCAGGGGAGAACCCACCACTTAATTGGTGCTCAATACACGTTTGTTGAAAAACTGACAGCAGGCGATCGATACAGAGCATCTGTGCTAGGGGTGTCCGCCCGGGCTGGCGGGGGGCCTCGGGGGCTGAGGGAGCTGAGGGTATGGTCGGCCTGGGACCCCGGCTTTTTTCCTTTCCTGTGCTGTGAAGACAACTGCCTTATCTCCCTCTCACGACTGTTTGCGGCATTAAATAGGACGTTTAAATTACCAACGCTTCTTGAAATAAACGTTTCAAAATTATTATAGCTCTATAGTACGTGTGGGAAAACGTTGATATTCACGTTCAAGTTTATTTTTCTGCTGGTTCATTTAGGTTTGTTGAAACCTGAGTCCCTACCTAGGATTGTCTAAGAACATGGGTAAGTATGTGTGGAGGTCTTCCTCGGGGCCAGAAAACAGCCAGCAGCCTTCGTGGTGTTAGGGGAACGGGAGCGTAGGAGAGCCAGGGAGACACCGTTTTAAAATCAACTCCATCTTGGCCGGCGCCCTGGCTCACACCTGTAATACCAGCATTTTGGGAAGCCGAGGCGGGTGGATCACCTGAGGTCAGGAGTTCGAGACCAGCCTGGCCAAAATGGTGAAATCTCGTTTCTACTAAAAATACAAAAAGAAATGAGCTGGGTGGTGGCACCTGTAGTCCGAGGTATCCAGAAGACTGAGGCAGGAGAATCGCTTGAATCAGGAGTCGGAGGTTGCAGGGCCGAAATCACACCACTGCTTGCAAGCCTGGGTGGTAAGAGTGAAACTCTGTCTCAAAAAAATAAACTCCATCTTAAAGCGAGTGAAACCACCATTGCAACATTATAACTGAGACAGTGAGAGATCTGACCTAATCAACTCCATCCTGCTTCTAAAGTCCAAGCGTATTTGTTCCTTCCTGGGTGTTGGCCTAACTAACTTTGGGAGAAACTTAGCTTATAGTTTCTGGAAACAAATCACTTTCTTGCCTGGGGACTAGACTGCCTTTGTAGGACTAACAAATTAGTGAGGAGATTAGAAATTATGGTTTAGGATTCATGCAGCTGGAGGTTACAAGATTCAGACCCTCCCTAAATTGCTCCTGGGGATAACATCACTATTGTAAAACGGAAGATGAGTGTTTGAGATATTTTGCAGCTCTGTATTTGCTGGTTCAACTGGGATGACCCCGATGGATAAACTGGCTCATCCGATTTTGTGGCCCCACCCAGGAACTGACTCTGGTCGAGAGGACAGCTTTGATCCATATGATTTCTTCTCTGATCATCAGCACTCCCAGCTTAGTGACCCCCTACCTACCAAATTATCCTTAAAAACTCTGAACTCTCAGGCTGGGCACGGGTAGCTCACACCTGTATTCCCAGCACTCTGGGAGGCTGAGGCAGGCAGATTGCTTCAGGTCAGGAGTTTGAAACTAGCCTGGCCAACATGGCAAAACTCCTTCTCTGCTAAAATAGAAAAATTAGCCAGACGTGGTGGCGCACACCTGTAGTACCAGCTAGTCGGGAGACTGAGGCAGAAGAATTGCTTGAACTCAAGAGGCGGAGGTTGCAGTGAGCTGAGACTGCGCCATTGCACTCCAGCCTGGGCGACAGGGCAAGACTCCATCTCAAAACAGCAACAACAACAAAAACTCTGAACTCCGAATTCTTGGGGACATTGATTTGATTAATAATAAAAGTCTGGTCTCCCGCAAAGCCAGCTCTGTGTGAATTATTCTTTCTCTTATGCAATTCACTTGTTTTGATAAATCAGTTCTGTCTAGGCAGAAGATAACTTGAACCCGTCTGGCAGTTACATTAGCCTGTAGTCCCAGCTACTTGGGAGGCTGAGGCAGGAGAATCGCTTGAACTCAGGAGGTAGAGGTTGCATTGAGCTTTCGTGCGCTGCGCTCCAGCTGCCATCTCAAAAAAAAAAAAAAAAAAAAACCAAAAATAGGATTGTTATACTCATGCTTGGATGTAGGTACGCTCTGAAATGCCAAGGATAACTTTCTTTACATCCACCAAATGCTAGATTTTGTCTCACTGTCAGCCCACTTGCACTTAACATGTGGCTCAGCTTTTACATAGATACAAGATGCCTTTGCAACAAAGACAGGGTGTTCCTCCGGTTGCTTTCCGCTGGCACCCCACTCTGTATCGGAGAAGCTCCCTCTCACTGCACTCTGCTCCATTTTCCTCCCTGCCCAAGATCCGAGACCCCTCTCTTGGGGTCTGGATCAGACCTTTCTCCGGCAACACTGGGTTGCTCAGATTCACCCTCACATTGTGCTGAGGCCTGTCTTACAAAGAAGGAACTGAGGCCTAGAAAGATGGAACCATAACTTGCTTAGTCACGAGGCTAGTAAGTTCCTCAGCTTCAATTTAAACATTCTAGAATAGCATCTTTCTTCTTGGCCATCTTTAAAGCAGAATGATAAAATAGTTTTGTTTCCTAAAAAACAATCACGGGTATAACTGATGACCGTTACCCATGTGGGATGTGGAAGACTGAATGAAACCCAGCCGGGCGGATTCCCAGCTTGCTCTGTCACAGCTTGAGCACTGCTGTTCACAGCCCGGGTTCTCCCCTCCCGCCCCGCCGCACCCCACCACCCATGGGTGTTTCACCTCCTTCCCCGACAGATCCAATGACATAACAAACATTCATCTTGGGCGCATGGCTTGTCCGGCAGCAGGCTAAGCCCTTTCATAAATCGGTTCTTTCAAACATCACTGGAGTCGGAGACAGGCACCGTTACCCACATGCTGTAGAAAAAAACCAGCGTTCAGTGACGCTGAGGTCAGGCAATGTGTGCACCTCCACACAGTGCTAAATGACAGAGCCGACTTCTGAAACTCGATGCCATGAGGTGTTTGGATAAGACAGTAGAAATGACTTAATGGGGGTGTCAGGATCTTACTCTTTTAATTTTCTAGTCATATAAGCAATCTATGCTCGCTGCAAAGTTTGGTTGGTCCATGACAGAAAAGACAGACTAGCAGAGTCTTTTAAAAAACATTGGCAGAGGGATGGGAGGAGTTGTCTTCTGCCTGTTTCTTTCTCCTAAAAGGAGCAAGATGACTGTGTTCTCAGAGGGATATATAACAGAGAGAGAGGGGGAAATCCATAGTAACTGATTTTAAATCCAAAGCGTTCTTCACCAATGAGCAATAGTAGTTCTGTGGGTGGAAGAGCGGGACCGCTGTGCTTGCAAACAACGCTTTCGAACACTGGCACCCAAGTTCAGGATCTGCTGACAGCCGGTCCGCAGCAAGCGTAATGGTTTTCAGGCTGGTGCGGGGGCTCACGCCTATAATCCCAGCACTTTGGGAGGCTGAGGCAGGTGGGTCATCTGAGGTCAGGAGTTCAAGACCAGCCTGGCCAACATGGTGAAACCTGGTCTCTACTAAAAATACAAAAAATTAGCTGGCTGTGGTAGTGGGCGCCTGTAGTCCCAGCTACTCGGGAAGCTGAGGCAGGAGAATGGCTTCAACCCAGGAGGCGGAGGTTGCAGTGAGCCGAGATCCGGCCATTGAACTCCAGCCTGGGCGACAGAGCAAAACTCTGTCTCCAAAAAAAAGTCTTTGGATTCCCGCAGATCAGGTGCTCAGCTTCTCAGCCTCACTGTGGCAAGGACTTACCCTGACCTAGCTCTAGACAGGGTCCTGGAAGCCCTCAAGGCCCTGATGTGGGGCCCTGGGCCCTTTCCTCCAAAAGAATCCTGCTGGGTCCATGCAATGACAATTCCCAGCCCTTGTTATCTGATCATATGCCTCATCCCCCACCCTCGGTATCTTATCACCTGACCTGCCTGCCACAGGAACCCTGCTGGGTGGTTCTAGCAGGAACCCCCCGGGGCTTGATGTCCCCTCTTTGTAGTTTTCCATCTGCCGTCACCTGCTCTGTGGTTATACATTCTCCTTTTCCTTGTTATACTGAGTTGAGTCCAGTCCCACTGCAGCGGCCCCTATACCTATCTCGATTCCCTTCAAACTGTAAACCAAAAATAAAATTCTAGCCCCCCTCAACTGCCTCAGCCACAAGCTTTCCAAAGTAGACCGTGAAAAGTATTTCACTCAGTGATGGGAAGTGGAGGTTGGGCAGGCTCCTACTGTCCCTGGGTTGAAATCCAGGCCCAGCTGACCTCATTCACATTAAAGCAGAGCTCTTAAAAGGGACAAAGCAGACTGCAGCAAGAAGATTCTAAAGTCCAGACTGACTATAGGGTGGTGCACGTGACAGGGAGCAGGCCCTGGAAGAAAGCAAGGGTTTTACCCCACATTAGCTTTCTTTCACTTATTTTGAAGTGGCCCCACACCGCTGTCTCTTGTAGGAGAAAATCCATGTCCTGTCAGAATGCTCTCCCTTTCCAGGTCTTTTCTCTGTTCCAGGAGAGAATTACCTAAGAGTCTGGCACCTTTTTTAGGTCATATAAGAGCCCTGAGGATAAAACCCTCGGTGTCCACAGCCTTATCTTAACCCAGATACTCCCTTCTATTCATTCCAGGTTTTTACCAAGTAACTTAACTCTTTCAAGAAATTGCCCATCAGAAAATCGTTGATTCCACCTGTGACCTGGACACCTCCCACCTCTGTCCCTGGAGTTCTCCCACCTTTCTGGACCAAAACATTGTACACCTTACATGTATCCATAGGCAACGTGTGCCCTCCCACACACTGCTAAATGACAAAGCCAAATGTTGAAACATGATGTCATGAGGTGCTTGAAAAGACAACTGAAATGACATAATGGAGGTGGCAGGGGACCTTCGTACCCTTTTCTTATTTTCTGTCTGTAACTTCTGTCCCCCTAAAATGTAACGCAACCACCTGATGCGTTAATTCCTAGGACCTCCTGGGATCGGGTCACCGACCACTACCCTCATATTTGGCTCAGAATACCTCTCATCAAATACTTGACAAATTTGACTCTTTTGGTTGACAAGTCTGTCTTACCATTCTTTAGTAAGTGCCGTGTATAATGTTTTCTGTAACAACTGTGGCAAAATTAAACCTTCTTAGAAAGAGAGAAAGAACTTGTAATAGAAAATCACCTTTCCGCAGTCTTTCCTCCAGACATGGGCATTCATTCTGTCCCATTGTGTCCATTTCTTTTTCCAAAAAGTGTATCTTTCTGAAAACATGAAAAATATTGAGCCAGAAAACACAGTTCCAGGCTTGCACGCGGGACACTCGGGATATAGTACTAAAGGGCTCAGACGCTGTCTTGAGTATGTCTACCCTGGATGTTACTTCTCCTGGCTGTGTGACCTTGGAGTGACTGCTTAACATCTCTGAGCCACAAGTGTCAAAGGCTGAGATTGGTCCCTAAAGTCTCCTCCAGCATGAAAACTAGATGATCCTGAATCTTCTGCCTCTTGAGGATCAGACAAACAACAGTGGGCAGGGCTCTTCCTGTTGAAAATGATAACCTTGAGATAATGTCTGTAATTATCTCGGCACACAAAGAAGCCCTAAATCTTCATTGGTCGTAGTCATTGCCATAATAACCAGCCTTTAAAATGTGCCCTGGTAGCCGGGCGTGGTGACTCACACCTATAATCTCAGCGCTTCTGGAGGCTGAGGCGGTTGGATCACCTGAGGTCAGGACTTCGTGACCAGCCTGGTGAAATTGCGTCTGTACTAAAAATATAAAAATTAGCCGGATGTGGCAGCACATGCCTCTAATTCCAGCTACTCGGGAGGCTGAGGCAGGAGAATTGCGTGAACCTGGGAGGCGGAGGTTGCAGTGAGCTGAGATTGTGCCACTGCATTCCAGCCTGGATGACAGAGCAACGCTCTGTCTCAAAAAAAAAAAAAAAAAAAAAAGAAAGAAAAAGAAAAGTGCCCCGAGAAGATGGTGATGATTCTAGGGGCTACAGAGATAGCTATTCTTGTGGGGTCACCCTCTAGGCCGCCCTCCCGTGGGGACATGTGGCAGTGTCTGGGATGTTTTTGGTTGTCATGACCTGGGGTGAGAAGCAGGTTGCTGCTGCTGACCTTCAGAAGGGAGAGGCTGCCAGGCTTCCAGCAATGCCAGGGCAGGCCCACAGCAATGGCCCAGCCCCAGTGTCAGTGGAGCTGAGCTTGAGAAAAATCTGCATCTTGGCTGGGTGTGGTGGCTCACGCCTGTAATCCCAGGACTTTGGGAGCCCGAGTCAGGCAGATCATGAGGCCAGGAGATTGAGACCATTCTGGCCAACATGGTGAAACTGAAAGTACAAAAAATGAGCCGGTGTGGTGGTGCGCACCTGTAATACCAGCTACTCAGGAGGCTGAGGCAGGGGAATTGCTTGAACCCGGGAGGTGGAGGTTGCACTGAGCTGAGATCGCACCACTGGACTCCAGCCTGGCGACAGAGCAAGACTCCATCTCAAAAAAAAAAAAGAAAAGAAAAAAAATCTACATCCAGGAAAAGGACACACCTTCACTTTAAAACTGCAGAGAGAGGGACGCTGGACTCAGAACGGACTTTCCACTGCCCCAAATAGGTCTTGTCTCCATTCATCTCTTGAAATGATATCAAATGGCACTTGGGTAACCTAAGGGATTTTAGTGCAGCTTTGAGAAAGGCTTATTCCAGGCCAGGTACAGTGGCTCACCTGTCATTGCAGCACTTTGGGAGGCCGAGGCAGGCAGATTGCCTGAGCTCAGGAGTTTGAGACCAGCCTGGGAAACACAGTGAAACCCTGTGTCTACTAAAACACGAAAAATTAGCCGGGCATGGCGGCATTTGCCTGTAGTCTCTTGGGAGGCTGAGGCAGGAGAATTGCTTGAACCCAGGAGGTGGAGGTTGCAGTGAGCCAAGATGGATCCACTGCACTGCAGACCAAGTGGCAGAGTGAAACCCTGTCTCAAAAAAACACGCAAAAAAGCTTAATTCAGGCTAGGGTCAGTGGCTCACTCCTGTAATCCCAGTACTTTGGGGGGCAGAGGGGTGGATCACTTGAGGTCAGGAGTTCCAGACCAGCCTGACCAACATGGTGAAACCCCATCTCTACTGAAAATACAAAATTTAGCCAGGTGTGGTGGCACGCACCTGTAATCCTAGCTACTTGGGAGGCTGAGGCAGGAGAATCACTTAAACCTGGGAGGCAGAGGTTGCAGTGAGCTGAGATCTTGTCATTGTACTTCAGCCTGGGCAACAACAGTGAAATTCCATCTCAAAAAAAAAAAAAAAAGAAATGCTTCATACCCATACAGAGGTATAATTGCTTTATTTTTCATCCCTTTTACTGTTTTAGGAGCAAATTTACAGACTCAAATCCAGCCTCGACTCTCCCCCAAACACAAAGCATAATACAGTATAAGTCAAAACTGTCGATGTATAAAAGAAATTGAAATTTCGTGTATTTAAAATGTCAGGTAGAAGGTTACAAAGTAGCCAGACCCAGAAAGCAAGCACTGAAGTGGTATAGTTGTTAATCGCCACATAATGAAAACACACCTAAGAGTTTTCTTTCCAAATCTTCTTCCCACACAGCAGCACTGAGTTTAGCTTCACAGACAAGGATGTGAAACTTGGGATTAGCTGGTCAGAAAGGAAGAGCAGCACTTAGGAAGTAAAATTCCAATTCACACCCCCACCCCCACCCCATGAAATGACTACATGACCCACACAGTCGTGACCGTACCAGACATGCGACGTCCTCCGTCTCACAGGGAATCCAGGTTTCACACGGAGCTGACTCAGTCTGATGATGACTGCAGGCATGGACTTCATTCCAAAGGAAGTTAGAGTCACTCAGCATGAAGAGGTGTAACAGGACGTTGTCTCTGCTGAGGAAGTGGGGCTCCCACTCAATGGGCTGTCCATCATCACCCCAGGACAGGCTGGGCCGGGTTGTGGTGCGTGCAACCCTGAGCCTGCTGGGCAGACCAGTTGTGGCCCAGGTCGTTTCAAGGTGAAGAGCAGGTGATATATCAGGACCTGTGACCCGGGGTTCAGAGAGCATCTAACAAAGCCAGCTGTCGTTGGAGGGGCGGAGCGGCGGGGAGGCACTGGTGTCTTGTGGGCAGAGGCTTCTTGGCAGACCATAAAGGTGGGCAGGGGTCTGTGTGGGGCCCTGAGGGGCTTGAAAGCTGAAGCCCATGTCAGTGAAAGAAATCAGGAGGGGAAGAGCCAGGGAAATCGGGTGGGGATCTGCTCCTGAATCTCTGACTCCATGGAGGACTTTGTAAGGTTTGGGCCCAGAGCAGAGGAACGTTTAATGCATAACAGTCCATTCCCCTGTTAGTCTGTGTCAGGTTGAGTCCATGAAGACCCGCATCATTACGTCAATTTCTCGCTTTCCCAGGAGGGTTGTTTCTCTTTCACTTGCTGAGAAAGGGAGAAGATGCTCATGGAATGGCACAGGTCTCAACAGACTCAACCTGAAGCCGCGCTGAGGTCCCAGCAGACCTCATGGGCTCGGTGGTCTGTAGGGCAGGAGGTTACCACGACACCGGAAGGGCAGTCACAGGAGGGCTCTGGGGCTTTGCAGCAAGGTTCCTTCTTCTTCAGTGGCTGACTTCCTTCGAAGAAAGAACTCTGGCCTGCTTCTGGGCAGGCAGAGATGGCCGGGTTGACCCCTGGGTGCCAGGTGAGCAGGTGAGCCCAGACGTGCACTGTGAACTCACCACGGAGCTACCAAGCCTTCCCCGGCTCCTCAGAGCAGGCATGGTGTGGACGTGTCTCCAGACGGCGCGCCCGTAGTCCCTGCTTTCCACCTTCACCCAGCCTTCCACCAGGTTCCCTTGGGTGCTTTCCCGTGAGTAGCTATCTGAGGGTGAGAAATGTGTGTTCGGCAGCAGTGTTAGATACCAAAGTGTTTTGGATAGGAAGTATATCACTGTTATGCTCTCAGAAAGATCTCAAGTTCTGAAAATATCTGTTATCTCCTGGAAACGCTTATTAAAGGTCCTCAAGGCAGGGCTCAGTGGCTCACGCCTGTAATCCCAGCACTTAGGGAGGCTGAGCCAGGAGGATCATGAGGTCAGGAGATTGAGAACATCCTGGCCAACACGGTAAGATCCTACCTTTACTAAAAATACAAAAATTAGCTGAGGGTGGTGGTGCGTGCCTGTAATACGAGGTACTCAAGAGGCTGAGGCAAGAGAATTGCTTGTACCAGGGAGTCGGAGGTTGCAACGGGCTGAGATCACCCCATTGCATTCCAGCCTGGCCACAGAGCGAGACTCCATCTCAAAAAAAGAAAAAAAAAAAAAAGTCCTCACTACAAAAGAGAAGCAGGCTGATAGAGATGTTGGGAGCAAATAAAGATATTCAAAACAAGTGAAGATAGTTAAAGACAAGTAAAGAGACTCAACTGAGGGGGAAAGCTCATTTTTACATAAGACTGCAAAGTAAGTATCGTCGGGTACATGGTGATTATCTAAGCCAGTGGTGTGCTGCAGGGGTTAAGAAGAATTTGCCAAGACAGTTGATGGTAAGGAAAGGCAGAGTTTTTAGAAAAAGTATGAAAGTACATTGGAAGGGAGCAGCGGGCAGGCCAGGAGGAGAGGAGCTGACTGCCAGGAGACAGAGGCTTGCCGGGGGTTTTCTAGGATGGTGCTCGTGCTGTGAGCTGGAGAGGGCTTTGTGCAATGCTGATAATGCCAAGGTTGCAGCCAGCTAACTTGCAGTTTTGGTATCAGCGGAAGGTCTGGTGATAGGTGGGCCCGGGAGGACTGTGAGTTATTGTGCAGGAGAGCCATGTGTCCTGGAGCATGAAGAAAGGCACATTCACAGCTTCTCCACTTTCTTTCTGCTTTCCTTCTGTCTCACCAACCTGAATTCCCCTTCCTAATGAGGACTGTACAGTAATGAGAATGAAAGGGAATGACAGCATTTCTTTTCTTCTCTTTTTTTTTTTTTTTGAGACGGATTGCCCAGGCTAGAGTGCAGCGGCACAATCTTGGCTCACTGCAACCTCCACCTCCTGAATTCAAGCAATTCTCCCGCCTCAGCCTCCCAAGTAGCTGGGATTACAGGTGGCCGGCACCACGCCCAGCTAATTTTTGTGTTTGTAGTAGAGACGTCTTTTCGCCATGTTAGTCAGGCTGGTCTCAAACTCCTGACCTCAGGTGATCTGCCCATCTCGGCCTTCCAAAGTGCTAGGATTACACGTGTGAACCACTGTGCCCAGCCGGGAATGACAGAATTTCAAAATCACCATCTGTCAACTCCTAATAAAAATAATGAGGTGGGCAAGAATCAGTAACAGATTCCTGGAACCATTAGACAGAAAGACAGCGGGGAGCTGCACACCTTGCCACAGCACCTGCCACAACTTAGGTCCTTTTCAGAAGGAGGAAAATGTACCTTGCTGATGAGGAGATGAGGCTGTCACGACCTAACTCAGAGGAAGATCTTTGCATCATAATAGTGGGATGTGAGCCACGTGCCTTCCGACGCTGTCCAGTAGGAAGCACACAGGACTGCCTGTGCAGAATGAAAATCCAGCAGAACTCTTGATCAACCTGCCAGTATGCAGGAAATAGAGGGGATGGGAAACAAGTTAAATGACACCACGAAGAAACAGACAAATTCAGACTGTCAGGCGTTGTCTTCTCAACAATTCAATGCCACGAAAGAAGAAAAAAGTGAGAGGACTGTACCATTAAATGATACTTAAGACAGAAAACCAAATGTGTGGTCCTGAATTCCACCCACATGTCAGCTAACCGGCCAGAAAATACGTTTTTCAAATAATTGGGAAATTATGGATATAGCCAGCACTAGATGACGTTAGACCATTAATTTTGTGCGGTGGTTAGTGGCGTTGTGGTTCTACAGGAAAATGTTCTTATTTTTTAGAGATGTGTACAGTTTCTTTTAGGGATGACATATCCTCATGTTCACAATTTACTTTAAAATACACCAGGAAGAAAGAAAACTAGATGAAGCAAAGAAGGTAAAACATTAGCAGTCGTTAAATCAACCATGACGAATGTGTTTCTGTTCTTTAATTATTATGATCTCAACATGCCCATAGGTTTGGAAATTTCCATAATCAAAAGCAAACAATAAGAAGAGAATGATATTTGGAAAGATTCTGTTAAGTGAAAAAGGTAACCAGGTAGGCCAATGACATATTCTCACCTGCCGTCCCCCTCCTCCTCTGTTTTGTCCACAGACTTTCTCGATGGACCAACAGCCAAAGGTTGCGGTGTCAAGAGGTTGGGGTGTCAAGGTTAAGCACAAAACATGGATTTTATCTGACAAGACATACTGGCCACTGACGGTTAAATACTTTCCTGCAAAAGGGACAAGCCGGGAGCCAGGTTACCAGCCCAAAACTCAAGACAGGCTCTTCTTTTAGGAGGTGGACAAAGCTCTCTGACCAGAGCAAGCACTCTGGGGAATTTAAATTTTCTTTCCCTGACATGACTCCACTATTGTCATTACCCCTGAACTTATGGGACATCCAAACTTCAGTCTCAGCAGGTTTGTGTTTGTGTGTGTGTATGTGCGCCTGTGTGTGTGTGTGTGTGTGTGTGTGTGTGTTTTGTTTTGAAACAGGATCTTGCTCTGTCACCCAAGCTGGAGGGCAGTGGTGCGATCACAGCTCACCGCAGCCTTGACCTCCTAGGCTCAAACAATCCTCCCATCTCAGCCTCCTGAATAGCGGGCATCACAGGTGTGAGCCACCACTTATGTCTAACTCTTGTATATTTTGTGGAGATGGGGTCTTTCTCTCTTGCCGAGGATGGTCTCGAACTCCTGGGCTCAAGCAATCCTCCTGCTTACCTGGTCTCCCAAAGTGTTGGAATTACAAGCGTGAGCCATCGTGCCTGGCCAGATATTTATTAACATCAGCATTTTTTTTTCTTTTGAGACAGAGTTTCACTCTTGTTGCCCAGGCTGGAGTGCAATGGGGTGATCTTGTCTCACTGCAACCTCCACTTCCTGGGTTCAAGCGATTCTCCTGCCTCAGCCTCCCGAGTAACTGGGATTATAGGCATGTGCCACCATACCTGGCTAATTTTGTATTTTTAGTAGAGACGGGGTTTCACCATGTTGGTCAGGCTGGTCTTGAACTCCTGACCACAGGTGATCCACCCGCCTTGGCCTCCCAAAGTACTAGGATTACAGGTGCCCAGCCAGCATATTTATTAAAATCAGAAATTTTTACTAAATTATCTCGCTTTATACATCTTTGAATACCAATAAAATGCATGTAGTCGACCTGAGGGTACCTGCTTCTGGGAATGGTTCTGTGAGTTGCAGTATCCCATGTGAAGCTTTCTGGCCGATCAAGGCTGAAATTCCATGTGGCAGAAAATCCAGGCCATAGAGGAACCATTAAATGAAGCCATAGGCAACCAGATAAATCCAGAATGTGGACATTCTGCCAAACAATTGGCCAGGTCTCTGTACCAGGTCAGTGTGCCGGAAGGGGGTGGGGGAGTGTGTGTGTCAGGGGGTCGAGTCTAGATTAAAACAGCCAAAGGGACACCACAACTGCGTGCCCCTCGCGAACCGTGATCGGAGGCTTTTCCGACAGGCAGCAAGCAGACAGACACATCTTCAGGGACAACAGGGGATATTTCAGCATGGACTGAGCATTAGGTAATATTAGTGACTTATTGTAGACTTTCTCAAATAGGCTGGAAGGCACTACGATTGAGCACATGATTTTGCATACTTACAATCTGCATTATCATAATACCTTCTAGCCCACTTAAGAAAGTCAGCAATAAGTCGGTGTTTTTAAGAGAAATGTTTTCGGGCCGGGCACGGTGGCTCACGCCTATAATCCCAGCACTTTGGGAGGCCGAGGCAGGTGGATCACGAGGTCAAGAGATCAAGACCATCCTGGTCAATATG
>PVKV010017400.1:0-47808 GCA_004027835.1 Alouatta palliata
TGCCCATCGATGATAGACTGGACAGGGAAAATGTGGCACATATACACCATGGAATATTATGCAGCCATCAAAAACGATGAGTTCGTGTCCTTTGTAGGGACATGGATGAACCTGGAAACCATCATTCTCAGCAAACTGACACAAGAACAGAAAATCAAACACCGCATATTCTCACTCATAGGCGGGTGTTGAACAATGAAAACACATGGAGACAGAAAGGGGAGCATCACACACTGGGGTCTGTCGGGGGGAAAAAGGGGAGGGACAGTGGGGGGTGGGGATTTGGGGAGGGATTGCATAGGGAGGGATGACAGATAGAGGTGATGGGGAGGAAGGCAGCAAATCACACTCACATGTGTGTACCTATGCAACAATCTTGAATGTTCTTCACATGTACCCCCAAACTTAAAATGCAATAAAAAATATATAAATATATATATATTAGTTTATTATTAATAAACAGGTTTTCTATGGCCTTTCCTGCCTTTATCCTTCTGGAGCTCCTAAAATGCTAATGTTATTCCATGTCATGTAGGCATTCACCTTATATTTATTTGTCTTACAGGGTTATTTCAAAATATCTGTACTTAAATTTATAAATTATTATTCTTGATGCAGTCTATTATTGAAGTTCTCAGTTATAATTATATTTAATTCCTTAAATTATTGTATTCCAGAATTTTTATTTGGTTCTTTTGTATGATATCTGAACCACAAACCAAAGTGGTTGAATTCTTATTCAGATCACGAAGTAATTTCTTTGTGTTTTCTGTGTTCCTTTGAAACTTATTTAGTTTTCTTAAGATCATTATTTTGAATTCTTTATCAGAATTTTTTGAAAAGAAAGTTTTATCAATTTTTTTTTGGAAAACATATTTTTGACTTTGATAAAGTTTAATCACAAATTTTACCATGAGAAGAGTGAATCATATTAAGTATAATTTGCATTGAGGACAAAAAGTAACAAATATAGGTTAGAAATAATGTCATGGCATGTCATTCTTGCTATCAAAATAGTCACTACCTGGTTTTTGTCCTGAACCAAACCTTCTAGTATTGAATAATTTTAGTAATATTTATTTTAATTTCTGTTATTGTGACAAAAAGTCACTTGAGTAGTTTCGCAATTAATGTTCCATTAATCATGAGCGAATCTTATACTAAAACTAAGAAGCTTCAAGTACATTCTTCATCTCAAAGAAAGTTGATATACTTAAAATGTTATAGATGTACATATACTCATTATTGTAAACAACATTTCTTAAAGTATCATGGGCATTTAATACTTTTAAAATTTATTTTCTAGTCTACAGAAACTCATTTTTATTTATTCTACTTAAAGCAAACAATTTGATACATAAAAACCACAATCCAAATTGTTTTTAGTTCTTAGTTGTTGCTTATAGCATTATATTCCCACATGGCGATGGATGAATAAAATAAAAATGGTATTCAGGTTTCAGGAATTATCATCAGGCTGAGAAGGTGACTCACAGCTGTATAATTCCAGTGTTTTGGGAGAACAAGGCAAAAGGATTGCTTGAGGACAAGAATTTGAGACCAGCCTGGGCAACACAGTGAGACCTCATATCTGTAAAATGTACAGGCATGTGCTTGTAATCCCAGTTCCTCAGGAGGCTGCAATGGAGGATCACTTGAGCCCAGGAGTTTGCAGTCACAGTGAGTTGTGGTCACTCTGCGGCTTTCTAGGTTGGGTGACAGAGTGGAATCTAAACTGTAAAATAAAAAAATAATAAAAAACTGAAAAGAATAATCATTATTTATAATTGTATCTCATTCATGATGATCTAATCAGCAAGGAACATGAATAGTATGCCATGAATCAACATCATGTTCTAAGACACATTTTCTACTAAAAAAAACCAAGATATTAGGAACAGGTTTGTTATTATTATTACCTAATTATATAGATCTTAAAAATGACAGGGCTACAACCCCTAATAGGCCAATTTTTGTGGTTTGAAAATATCTCTTGAGTACTTTTTTATTTGATGCAGTCATACACTTTCCCTGTGCTAAGTATTACTTTCCTAAGTCAAAGTATTTTGTTCAATGGGAGGATTTGTCAGAACATGAAGTTAGGCAAATGTTGCCATCTTCACATGGTCCATATAATCTTAGACATGGAAACAGAAAATAGATCATATTCTTAGTGACTTCTCACATGTATTATATTAGCTGAGTGTATTGTTTACCCTGTAGAGCTGGAATCCTCCTATTGCAGGGCCATTCTCCTGGTGGCCTTGAACCAATACAGTTCTTCCCTTTTTCCTGCTTGTGGTCCTCAAGAATAACTCTAGAATGTGCTGGAGATGTAATATCCTGAGATACAAACAAATTGTTGATAACAGCCCAGGCCTTTTTCCTATCTCTCCTAGGCATGTAACATACTGAGTTAGGGAGAAACTTTCCAGGATAACCCAAGCTTTATTCTTCTCTAGCCTAGAAGCAGGATATCCCTCAAAGCTCAGTGTGTCACATTGCCCCTGATGTATATAACCTAGGGCAGACTGCCTTTTGGGGTTCCTCAGAGTAGTGAGGAATAGGAAATATGCAGTCAAGACTCCATCTGCCCTGGGCAGCTTTCTTGAGCTGTGGGGTACAGGCTTCCAATGTATTCAAAATTTTTTGGTCTGTGAATGCCTAAGTGTATGTAATAATTTTTTTCACATAAGTTGTGTACGAATGGGTAATGTTTCATTTGACTCAGAAAAATTGGTAATCAGTGGATAATGGACATAAGTAGTAGCTCAGAATGCAGTCTGTATAGTATATGGACTCCTGTTTCTGGTGGTTGGCATAGCGATGATCTTTTCTAGTCTTCACAAAATGGGAGTTCTCTCTTAGAATTAGTAATTATTAAACCTCCTCACACCTACTCCCAAATTTGATTCAGATGCTAAGACTGATGCTACTCACATCATTTAAGGAGGGATAAAAAGGTTTATTGCTCCTACAACGAGGCTTTCAGAGCAGGCCTCCAAGAAGTCCAAAGACAGCCTGAGAACAGGAAGAAATGGCTGGCTTTAGGTTTTGTGGTTTTGAAGAAGTAGGATTAAAGTAAGGGCTCTCATGTGTGGACAGTGGTTTCTTTGGTTTGAACTTGCCATCAGCACAAATGAAGAATCACCTGAGATTTTTATCAGCTTTCCCAGAATGGGGCTAAAAGAGAAGGTGAGTGGTGGGACTTGAAAACTGTAAGCAGTCAAACATCAATAATGGAGTCAGATGCTTTATTAAAATTAAACCTTTATGTTTGGCTGAGGACTAAAATGTATTATGTTTCACTTAATTTCAATTGAACTTGTTTAATTGTTTTATTATGGTGCTCTGTTAGACATGTAGCCTAAGGCTGGTAAGACAGGTGAAAGTTCCATTGCATGCCTTATTTAAAAGCCCAGCATTGTGTATTTTGAGAATTTAAATGAGTTAATTAATACCTGTCAATAACACTTAGATCTTCATGGGGGTATGTAATGTCTTTTTCTAAGAAAATTTTTATTTTTAATTTTTGTAGGTACATAGTAGGTATATATTTTATGGTGTATATGAAATATTTTGTTACAGGTATACTATGTGCAATAATCACATCATGGTAAATTGAGTATCCATCACTTCAAGCATTTATCCTTTGTTTTCGGGTATGGAAAATCTTGATTAGGACTTGTGTTGTGAATGTAGTATGTGTAAAAACTTGTGTGACTTGGATTTATATTTTGGTTACCTGTAAGGCAAGATATTTCCAGAGGGAGAAAGCTTAGATAAGTAACTAATGTTGCTGCCATTGGAATAGACCATATAGTCAGTTCACTGGTAATGGTTTGTATCTATAAAATTTCAAATGAATCCAGTTTCTGGTCAAGACATCTAGTGCTAATATGCCTGCCTGACATTTGGGAAATTGGGATGATTTGCAAGTAACAGCAAATATGTATGTGCTTAAGTAAATCCATAAAAAGAGAGCCCAGGCTGAACAGGGGCTGAAACAATACCCAAGTACAGCACAGTTGCTCTGTGAAAGCATGACCAGACTGCTTCTTCAAGCAGGTCCTCAGTCCTAGTCCCCCTGACTGGATTAGACCTCCAATCAGGGTCTGCAGCCAACTCCTATAGGTGCATTCGGGCCAGTAACAGTTCTGTACCTGCCTAGGACAGAGCTCCCAGATGAAGGGGCAGGACGCCATCTTTTATGTTTTGCAGGCTACACTGGTGATACCTTGAAGTACTGAAAAATCCATGATGACTGGGGTCTGGAGCAGTTCCCCAGGAAACTGCAGTAGCCCTATGATAAAACAGCCAGAATATTCAAAGAAAAAAAATATCCAAAGGTCAGCAACAACAAAGATTGAAGATAGATAAGCCTACAAAGATGAGAAAGAATCAGCATAAGAATGCTGAAAACTCAAAAAGTCAGTGTGCCCTCTTTCCTCCAAATGACTTCATCGCTTCTCCAGCAAGGGTTTGAACCTAGTCTAAGGCAAGATGGCTGAAATGAAAGAAGTAAAATTTAGAATATAGATAAAACCAAAGTTCACCGAACTAAAGGAGCATATCGTAATCCAATGCAAGGAATTTATCTATTTTGACAAACTAAGCTTCACAAGAAAAGGAGGAATAAGATCCTTTTCAGACAAACAAATGATGAGGGAACTCATTACCACCAGACCTACCTTATAGGCGCTCCTGAAGAAAGGACTATATATGAAATAGAAAGATAATTACCACTCCAAAAACACACTGAAGTACATAGACCAGTGACACTCTAAAGCAACCACATAAACAAGTCTGCAAAATAAACTGCTATCATCATGATGACAGTATCAAATCCATGCATAGCAATACTGATCTTAAATGTAAATTGACTAAATGGCTCAATCAAAGACACAGAGGGGCTTAGTGGATAAAGAACAAAGACCCATTGGTATGGTGTCTTCAAGAGACCCATCTCACATGCAATGACACATACAGGTTTAAAAGAACAGGATGGAGAGAACTCTACCAAGCAAACAGAAAACAGAAAAAAGCAGAGTTTGCAATCTTAGTTTCTGACAAAATAGGTTTTAAACCAATAAAGACAAAATTAAAAAGGCAAAAAAAGAAATTAAATAATGGTAAAGGGTTCAATTCAACAAGCAGAGCTACTTGACCTAAATATGTATGCACCCAACACAGTAGCACCCAGATTCTTGAAGCAAGTTCTTAGAGACCTTCAAATAAACAAAGACTGTCACAAAATAATAGTGGGAGACATTAGTATCCCACTGAAAATATTAAACAGATCATTGAGAAGAAAAATTAGCAAAGATATTCAGAACCTGAACTCAGTGCTGGATGAAATGGACCTGACAGATATCTATAGAACTCTCCACCCAAAGCAAGGGAATATACATTGTTCTCATTGCCACAGGGCACTTATGCTAAAATTGATAACATAATCAGAAGTAAAACACTCTTCAGCAATTGTGAAAAAAACTGAAATCATAACAAATAGTCCCTCAGACCATAGCACAATCAAATTAAAACTCAAGACTAAGAAATCCACTCAAAACCATACAATTACATGGAAATCGAACAACCTGCTCCTGAATGACTTTTGAGTAAATAATAAAATTAAGGCAGAAATCAAGAAGTTTTCTGAAACTAATGAGAACAAATAGACAATGAACCAGAATTTTGGGACCCAGCTAAGGTATTGTTAGGAGGGAAATTTATAGAACTAAATGCCCTCATCAAAAAGTTAAAAAGATCTCAAGTTAAAAACCTAGCATTGTAACTAAAAGAACTAGAGAACCAATAGCAACAAATCCCAAAATTAGCAGCAGACAAGAAATAACTAAAATCAGAGCTGAACTGAGGGAGATAGAGACACAAAAAACATTCAAACTATCAACAAATCTAGGAGCTAGTTTTTGAAAAAAATTAATAAAATAGACCGCTAGCTAGACTAATGAAGAAAAGTGAAAAGATTAAAATAAATGGAATCAGAAATGCTAAAGAGGATGTTACCACTGACCCTACAGAAATAAAAACAACCATCAGCAAATATTATAAACACCACTATGCATAAAAACTAGAAAATCTAGAAGACATGTATACATTCCTGAAGATATGCACTCTTCCAAGACTTAATCAGGAAGAAATTGAATCCCTGAAAAGACCAATAGTAAGTTCTGAAATTGAGGCAGTAATCAATAGCCTATCAATCACAAAAAGCCCCAACACAAGAGGAATTCATGGCTGAATTCTACCAGATGTACAAGAGCTGGTAAAATTCATACCAAAACTATTGTAAAAAATTAAAATGAAAAAAAAATTTTGGGAATCCACCAGAAAAATAAAATAAAATAAAATAAAATAAAATAAAATAAAATAAAATAAAATAAAATAAAATAAAATAAAATAAAATAGAGGGCCTCCTCCCTAACAAATTCTTTGAGGCTAGCATCATCCTGATACTAAAATCTGGCAGAGATACAACACAAAAAGGAAAATTTCAGGCCAATATTTTTGATGAACATCAATGCAAAAATTAACAAACTACTGGCAAACCAAATCCAGCAGCACATTAAAAAGCTTATTTATCCTGACCAAGTAGGATTCATTCCCAGGATGCACTATTGACTCAACATCACATAAAGAGAAGTAAAGACAAAAACCACACGATTATCTCAATAGATGTAGAAATGGCTTTTGATAATATTCAATATCCCCTTATGTTTAAAACTGTCAATAAACTAGGTATTGAAGAAACATACCTCAAAATAATAAGAGCCATATATGAAAATCCCACAGGCAACAGCGTACTAATGGACAAAAGCTGGAAATATTCCTCTTGAAAACCAGCACAAGACAAGGATGTCCTCTTTCACCACTCCTATTCAACATAGTATTGGATGTTCTGGCCAGGGCAATCAGGCAAGAGAAAGAAATAATGGGCATTCAAATAGGAAGAGACAAAATCAAACTATCCCTCTTTGCAGATGGCATGATCTTATGTCTAGAAAACTCCATTTTCTCAGCCCAAACATACTTAAACTGTGATATGGTTTGGCTGTGTCCCCATCCAAATCTCATCTTGAACTGTAGTTCCCATGATCCCCATGTGTCATGCAAGGGACCCAGAAGGAGGCAGTTACCCCCATGCTGCTCTTCTTGTGATAGTGAGTGAGTTCTCACAAAATCTGATGGTTTTATAAGAGGCTTTCCCCCTTTTGCTTGGCAGTTTCCCTTCTTGCTATCATGTGAAGAAGGACATGTTTGCTTTCCCTTCTGCCATGATTGTAAGTTTCCTGAGGCCACTGCAGCCATGTGGAACTGTGAGTCAATTAAATCTCTTTCTTTTATAAATTACCCAGTCCCTGACAGCCCTTTATAGCAGCATGAGAATGGATGAATACAAGCTGATGAGCAACTTCAGCAAATTCTCAGGATACAAAATCAATGTGTAAAACTTGCTAACATTCCTATACACCAGGAACATCCAAGCTGAAAGACAAATTATTAATAAATTCCCATTCACAATTGCCACAAAATGAACAAAACACCTAGGAATATAGCTAACTATGGAGGTGAAATATCGCTACAAGGAGAACTACAGACCATTGCTCAAAGAAAACAGAGATGACACAAACAAATGGAAAAATATTCCATGCTCATGAATAGGAAGAATTAAATGACCAAAATGTGAAAAGCAATTTATAAATTCAATGTTATTCCCATTAAACTACCATTGACATTTTTCAGAGAACTAAAAAAAACTATTTTAAAATTTATATTAAACCATAAAAGATCCTGAATAACCAAGGCAATCCTAAGCAAAAAGAACAAAGCTGGAGGCATCACACTATCTGACTTCAAACTATACTATAGGGCTACAACAACCAAAACAGCGTGGTACTATTAAAAAAATTTTAAATAGAAAAAATAACAAGTGTATAGATGAATGGAACAGAATAGAGAACTCAGAAATAAGACTGCACACCTGGAACTTTCTTATCTTCAACAAACCTGACAAAAAAGCAATGGGGAAAGAAATCCCTATTTAATAAATGGTGCTGGAATAACCAGCTAGATATATACAAAAGATTGAATCTGGACCCCTTTCTAATACCATATACCAAAATTAAATCAAGATGGATTAAAGACTTAAATGTAAAATCCAAAACTATAAAAACCCTGGAAAACGACCTAGGTAATACTATTCAGGACATAGACACAGGCAAAGATTTCATGATGAAGACACCAAAAACAATTGCAACAAAAGCAAAAATTGACAAATGGGATCTAATTAAACTAAAGAGCTTCTGTAAGCCAAAAGAAACTATCAACAGAGTAAAGACAACCTATGGAATGGGAGAGCATTTTTGCAAATTATACATCTGACAAAAGTCTAATACACAGCATCTATAAGGAACTTAAACAAATTTACAAGAAGACAACCAACTCCATAAAAATGTGGGCAAACACCATGAATAAACACTTACCAAAAGAAGATATACATGTGGCTAAAAAGCATATACAACAAAAGCTCGACATCAATGATCATTAAAGAAATGCAAATTACAACCAAATGAAATACCATTTAATAACAGTCAGAATTGCTATTATTAAAAAGTCAAAAAATAGCAGATGCTGATGAGATTGTGTAGAAAATGGAATGCTTATACATTGTTGGTGGGAGTGTAAATTAATGTAGTCATTTTGGAAGAAAATGTGATGATTCCTCAAAGACCTAAAGGGAGAGATACCATTTGGCTCAGTAATCCCTTTACTGTGTATATACCCAAAGGAATATAAATCATTCTGTTATGAAGACACATGCATGAATCTGTTCACTGAAGCAATAGTCACAATAGAAAAGACATAGAATTGACCTAAATGGCCATCAATAATAGACTGGATAAAGAAAATGTGGCACCTATACACCATGGAATACTGTGCAGCTATTAAAAAAATGAGATCATGTCCCTTGCAAGGACATTGATGGAGCTGGAGGACATTATCATTAGCAAATGAACACAGGAACAGAAAACCAAACACATGTTTTCACTTACAAGTGGGAGATACATGATGAGAGCATATGACACAGAGGGGAACAACATATAGTAGAACCTTTTGGAGTGTGGAGTGGGGAGAAGACAGAGGATCAGGAAAAACAATTCATGGGTACTAGGCTTAGTACCTGAGTGATGAAATAATCCATAACAAAACAACCATGACACAAGTTTACCTATGGAACAAACTTTAACTTGTAACCCTTAACTTAAAATAAAAGTTAAATAGTATTAAAAAATAAATAAAAATATTTAAAATAGTTTCCTAGAAACAATACAGGATGTAGTATTCTCCTTAATAGCTAAATAATGCAAATAATCAATAACAAAGTTTAGAAATCTGTAAAATGTTATGTGTGTACAATATTTCATAATATAAATATATAATATAAAATATGAAAATAATAAAAAAATAAATTTGTAAGAAGAAATATATTATCTCTATACTCAAAAAGTCCTAGGAGATGTAGGATTGGTTTTAATATCATAAGTGCAGGGTGAGTTGTGTCTTGATAATGTGAGGAAATAAGCTGCCTAAAAGTTGTCTAAGAGCCTTTTGAATTTCTAAATTTGTATCTTGAATAACACTTAGGCAATATGTAATATTATGCTCATTTTCCAGAAAATAAATATTATATTTGCCTTCTTTTGATTTTCTAATTCCAAAACATATTTGCTATAATAAGCAGTAAGTCCCTTCTTGAGAGGCTCAGGAATAGCAAATAATATGCGTTCAGCCTCTGTTACACTATGTGGAAAATCTTTTGTTAGACGGATAAGAAGTGAATGAAACACAAATATCTACAAAATTACTATATTATGGCTTTGTTTCAAGCAGGTTAAACTTATATGTAAATATTTTATTTCCCTCTGTCCCTCTTCCCATATCCAATTGCATCAGGAAACCTATTAGCACTAGCTTTAAACTATGTTCCGATGGTTTTAAATAAACAACCACTCAAAGTGAAAATAAATTAATTGGTAGATACATTTATTTAAAAGTTAAAAACTGACTTTGCTTAACTGCCATTCAAGGAAACACACTAAGAAATTCACTAAATGGATCTCTAAAGAGGAATAGGCAAGGATTTTATGTACAGAAAGATGAAGTTCATGGTAGATTAATTAAGGGTTGAGAAGTTGCAATCCAGATGGTTAAGAATAATTGCCAGAGCCTGTACATAGTTGACTCAAACAAGTACTGTTCTTCACTGGTGAGGAAAGACTATTCATTTAGTTCCATTGATGATCTTGTATATGCACTTACTAAAAATTCTAGTCATTATTCAGTATCATCTGGTAAATTGTTCAAAGTCCATGGTTTGTTGACAACTTCAACAGATTAAAACAACATTCAATTTTGTTACTATCCAGACAAGCACTACTGTATGTTGAAATTATTTCTATTAAATATATGATTGCTTCTCACTAACTACACTGCTGCTGTCTTTTGTAAAACACCATTCTTTCTCACCTAGATAAATACAATAGCCTCTTAACTGACCTGTCAGCTTTCATCCTTGTTCTTTCATAAAAATGATCATTATGAGACCTCAGTCAAATTATGCAATCTCTCTGTTTGAAGATTGAGCTTTAATTCCTCATTTGATTCAGAGTAACAGCTAAATTTCTTATAATGGCTTAGAATGGTCAAAATGGTCTGATTTATCACCCCATACATCTTCCTATTATCCTACATAACTCATTTGTCCCAAGTTACCCTGCATACCTCACTTGTGTCTGCAATACTTCTAAGGCCTTTGGACTTGCTGTTCCCATGGTGTTGCAGTTATTTCCTGATATCTGCTTGTTCATTTCTTCACCTCATTCAAGACCTCAATCAAGAATCATCTTTTCTGAAAGAGCCAACTTGACGACTCAACTTCAATTTGCAAATTGACCATTTTGTATCCAATTTCCACTTTAAAAATTTGCAGAAATCAACTTCTAACATATATATAATTTACTTATTCAGATGTCTATGCTCATTACACATTAGACATTTCCTACCTCTGTACAATGTAATTTAAACTGCACAAAAGTGCAGACGTGTTTTCTGTTTCTTCACAAATAAATCTCAAGCATATAACAAGTGATTAATAATCGTCTAAGCAACCACTGAAAATTGAGCAAAATAGCATATATTAGGTTATAATTTTCATACCCAAATACAAATAGTATAAAATCCATTCTCCACCAATAAATCAATAAAAATGAACACCCATATCAAAACACCAAGGGAAACTTCCTCGTAGCAAGTTGATTGAATAAAAAAAATACTTAAATAAATAAGAAAATAACCTATAATATAAATTTAATATTTATATTAACTTCTTTACCCTTAGAGATACTTTTGTCTTGTTTTTATATTTAGTTTTGAAAACCGTCATTATTTATTCTATGGGGAGAAGGTTTTAGCTCTACAGTGATTTTCCCCCAGATATTCTGCTATTTTTGATTTGTTTGTAACTTGAACCACATCACCTATCAAATGCTAAATCTGTTTTTTTGTCTGTATATTTGTAAATATTTTGCCTATTAATTTTTAAAAGTAGTGTATTAGAGTTAAATAATGTAATTTCTACTATTTCTGTGTTTGATAAATACTAAGTTTTGTGACTTGGTAAATAGTTACTTTTTGAAATAACTTTTGTATGAGCTTGGGATGAAATAGTGATTTTATTATAGTGAAATTGTAAAGTAAATTTGTAAAGGGAATGACATTTTATTGTGTAATTTTATTAATTATTTCTATTCGTTGTCTCTTATTTGCACGACTGAAGAAATATGCTATTTTTGTAATCAAGATGGCAATTTTAAAATTAGGTATTATAAATTAATATTCACATATTAAGCTAGATTTATTGTTATAATTATCATTATTAATTAAATATGAAAACCAAGTTGTTAAGAACAAAAGATCAAGTTTAAAATGTATTCTAAGAACTAATGTTTCTGATTTATGGAAATATGAATACAGAGTATTAAACTTAGGCATTATAACCTGGAAGCTTTATACTTACCACACAAGAAATATCATAATATACTCACATTTCACTTTTATTTGTACAAATTGATTTAATAAACCGAATTTAAAGTTCTTATACTTTAGATAAATATAAGAAAATGCTTTCTTTAATTACCTCATATTCCTATATTACTCCCAAGCTGTAGTAAATTAAAAAACTTAAAGCATGCAAATAATATATATATTTTATAAGAGAAAATATGAGCAAAGTCCCTGGAAATAAAGCTCAAGGGATAATTCTTCAACACTAATTGCCACTATGAATATAAAATTACACATTAAATGTTATTAATAAATATAAATGGTCTTATATACATTATCTGCAACATAAACAACAGTTATGTGTCTGATGTCTTCTTAAAATGAAATTATCACCATATGTTACAGTGATTTGCAATGGCACCCTTAAAAATATTGTTAGTGTAATTATATTTTACCCAAAATTAGCCCACAGCCTGATTAGGTCCATATTGCTTATATATTTCTAAAGCTAGTAATGCATTATACCTTCCTCCAAGGTGTACAATCAAGTGTATTTCTACTTTGCCACCTCTGTTACCTTCACTAAACAGTTATAGGGAGCAAATATTATCTACCTCGTAGACGAAGATATTTATTGCTACAAAAGTCTTCATTTGCTTAACCGAATTAGATGTATCCTATCAAATCTAGGTCTGAACACTAAGGGGTCAGAATGGAAAAGATCTGTTAAATGGTTATATACCAACTAAAGTTCAATGATATTAGTGTTAATGTTATTGTTATTATAAAAGCACATTTACTGAGAACTTACCAGGCAGTTTGCAAAACATTTTGTGTGCAATATTTCATAACTGATTAGTGGAATTTGAATTATGTTTTGTCTGAAACTTGGCCTACGTGATCTTAAGATATTACTTTCCGTTTCTACAGGACACCAAATTGCCAAGGAGTTCACTTTTCAAGAGAAGACTGCCATTTATAATTTGAATGGGCATTAAATGTAAGCAGAATGAGTTAAGGAGAAAATCAGTTTAAAAAGGATTACGTTTTACATGAGGTTTTATTTCAAAATTGAACTCAAGAGGCAAAAATCACCTATAATACAAATTGCCATTGAATATGTGATAAGAAAATGCCATATTAATAAAAAGTTCCTCTTCAACCAGCTTTTCTTCAGTGTTCAACTACAGTGCTGTATGTGTGTGTGTGTGTGATAGTGTGTGTGTTTGAGAAAAAGATGATTTTGTGTTGGCTAGTCATATTAAATTGGAAAAAAAATTAATAAATTCACACCACTGTACTCACCATGTTTTATCCAGCAATAAATATCTCCAGAGCTAAGATTGGCTGAGAAAACTGTGCTTTATTTCACAACTACTCTCATTCAACTCTCATTACAACCTCATACAAACATTCATTAAAAGGAATTACATGCATACTCTTACATCATAGAATGCTTGATCATTTTCTCCTCCATCCCCTTCCATCATTTCAGAATGGTATTTGCATCAATTAAAAGCATGTTGAGAAATACTACCAGAGTTTAATCTGTGAACTTTTAGCCTTCAAACATATGTGATACCTCTATTACTGTATTACTCACACCCCTGAGTGTATAAAGACTTAAATTCATATGGAAGAAATCAACCTGTGATTTGGGAAAGTGGAAGAATGAAGGAGAGGATACATTCATCAATGATGGGATTTGAAGGGAAATCACACCAAGGGACAAAGTAATTAATGTTGTTATTTTGCCAAAGTGTTTCAGTACTAGAACTGCACCAGTGGGGAAGGAAGATGAATTTACTGAGTTCTCATTGGGGAATTTTTGAAAGAATAGATAGACTGGAATATCTACTTATTAGCAATAATATCGGAAAATGTAACAGGTGGAGAAAATTAGAATACAATCCTAGTTGGTTAGTTTCAAGATTTCTAAAAACTGCCCACACAATCATCTATTTACTTATTAAAACATATGGAAACAAATGTTTTTTGAGACATTACACAAGAGCTGTGTCATATTCAATCAAGTTACCAAGCTCAGCCAAAATTCAGGAGATGCAAGTAATCTCCATCTGTCATTGAAGGGATTAGGAACTGTTCTATAAAGTAGCCTTAGCATGTCTTCTTCTTGTCAAGTGCAGGTGCTTCGGTTCACAGCCCCAGTGAACAGCGCATTCCAGAGATTCCAACCATCAGCTCAGGCATGCGGGTAGAACCATCCTGGGCATTTCAGGCCAACCACTACGAGGATAAATTAATGAACTAAGATATTGCAATTAAAATGGCATTTCCCTCCTTTACTAACCATTTGGAAATGGGCTGTTTAGATGAGTACTTTGTTCTGAAAAGCGCCTATACTCATTCTTTTCCACTGAAAGTGAGGCATTAAAAGGGACACTGTTATCTGAATAAGTCACCTCTCCAATATCCTTTATTTATAAAATGATAGACCAAAAATGCAGAAAGAAAGAAAACACAGCAACCTGTCCATTGTACTCTGCAGAGTAAACTGATATATACTGTTTAATAAACCACTCCCTCTGACTCATACCTATGCCTATTTATCTATCTACTCACACATTTCTTTGCAAAGGAATATGCAAAACGTGAATCGTATTTCACAAAATTGTTACACATTATCTTATGAAAATGGATCACACTGTTCAGATTTGTTAGTACTTTGCTTTATCTCCCCTAACTACTTATAAGATATTTGTAGGTTAATAAACATATTTGTAGGTTAATAAACATAATCAACCTTGTTTATTTAATGGTTGCCTAGCATTTAATTGTGTGGCTTTGATATGGTTTATGTAATCATTCCTCTTCCAAATAATACCTATGCTTTTTGCACAGATTTGTTATTGTTAAAAAAAAAAGATGCAACTATACTTGTATATATATATCGGGCTGTATTTTAAGTAAAATAAATATATATAGGGGGAATTACTGAACATCAAGAAATATACATTTAATATTTTAAATGGTACTAGTAAATTACATTTTTAAAGTTTTTACCAATTTATTTCACTTTAGCAATGAAATATGTTTCTAATCCTTTTAATATTTTAAATGTTACTAGTAAATCACATTTTTAAAGTTTTTACCAATTTATTTCACCTTAGCAATAAAATATATTTCTAATCCTTTTAATATTTTACATGGTACTAGTAAATTACATTTTTAAAGTTTTTACCAATTTATTTCACCTTAGCAATCAAATGTGTTTCTAATCCTTTTAATATTTTAAATGTTACTAGTAAATCACATTTTTAAAGTTTTTACCAATTTATTTCACCTTAGCAATAAAATATATTTCTAATCTTGACTGTAATGTCTTCCCAAAAGTGCATTCTAACCACATTTTAGAATTTTGCTGGTATTTCTCTTTAAAAATCTTTCTTTACATATTAATCTATATCTTTAATGTTTAATATGCTTAAGATTGATTTCAAATATGTATTGAATATGCATATTTGTGTATCTTCTTTGATAAATTGCCTTCTGTTAATTTTTAGCTTGATCCTGCTATAGTGTGTAAGACATTGTTATTAGATATTCATTTGCTTCTGCATAAAGACAAGAATTCAAGAGAGAATAGACTGATTTGGACTTGGGGAGATACTGACTGTAACTCTAAGTCAACAATCAACATCAATTATTAGGTCTCTCACTGCCTTGTGGTATACTCAACCTTCAGCCAATTATTAGCAACTGTACAACGAACAAGAATCAGGCTAGAATTTTAAGCAAGGTTCAGAGCAAACAGTATATTGTAAGGTACATTAATTCGTTGTAAGGACTTTGGCTATAGTATATGAACAATTAAAATATACTAAGAAGTAATATGTCATAAATAGATGACTGATTTTAAAGGTTCTCACATGCTTAAACATGGAGAATGATTTGGATGTGTTAGTATAGAAAATACATTGGCCAAAAGGAAAATTTTGACATGTTCTAATAAATTAGGCTCATGGCCTGGGAGTATCCTAAACGCAGTGGAGGCTGACAGAATTGGGGTGAGTGTTGGCCGACTTTCAGAGAAATGTATCAGAAGACTTCGATTGAATGTGGGATGTTAGAGAAATAAGAATGATACCAGATTGTATGATTACATAAACGTGTCATTCACAGAACAGGAAAAACATGCAGCAGAGAATATGAAACAAATTAAATGAGCTGACATTTGGCTACACTGATGTGAGGTATGTTTGCACATTACTTTCTTATTCTTTGGGAAAACTGTTAAAATATATTAAAACAGAATATTTCTTATCTTTACATAATTATTGATGGTGGATTAATTTCTAATAAGATATTAGACAATCTCATTTGATTATTTAGGTGTATTTACAAACTAGGTTAGAAGGCTAAATTTGAGTTTAAAAATGGTAAATATTTTTCATTAAACATATGATATTATCTAATTTATAAAGTTACTGTCCAATTGACTTTCTTAGATGTTTGAAAATAGAGGACACAATAGTGAAGGCCAGCATATTTCAAGTAAATTCTGAAATTTATAAAATCAATCAAAAGTTTGATGTTTTTTAATGAAGGTTTTTCTTCCTTGCATATTTTTTTACGATTCAAATAACTATACTTACTTTGTTAAATCAACTATCTTTCAACAAGATGTTATGAATATCATCAAAGTGATTTTCTTCTATAATTTTATTACATACACAAAGCTTACATTACCATTTAGTCACTAACCAAGTATTGTAACAGAAAAGGTGATGCATAGCATGTCTTAATACCTGAAAAAATAATGGTAAGTCTTTTTAAAATATTTCAAAGACAAAGATGGAAGGAAGGACAGAAAGAAGAGAAAGAAAGAGAGGGAGAGAGCAAAGACAATTGTTCTTTGCTATTTCTTTAACAAAACAGTGCTTCATTCTAACTTCTCTTGAACATAAGCTTCACATCCCAGGGCACAGTTAAATATTTCACTAAGAGGAATATAAGAAAGATCAAAAAGGTTCTTTCTGAAATTAAAATGAAATAGATCAATGGGAAGTATTTCTTCTTGCAAATCCCATGTTTTATAGTTCATCATTTCATTTTGCTGTAAAATTACAGTAGCCTTTGAGAATTTGAGGCCATTTATTCCCAGTCTCTCATTTGCCCTTGATTTTTTAAATACCATTAATCCTGTTTTCCACTGTTTCTACCCTGCTATTTTAATATTTTTGTTCTTAAATAATTTAAGATTTTCTTTGCATGGAATTACATGTGTGTAATCTTTTGCTTGTTTGCCAATATCTTTCTGTTTTCTTTTCTTTTATATGTATGATAAGCTTTGGTTCACATTTATTTAAATAATGATTTCCTTTAATGTTTGTCCAAATCACCTATGGAGGCATTAAAGAAACACTTTACTAATAATTATTTATGTTCTTTTTGTACTGAATCTTTTTTGGAGCAATATTGGACTGAAGGGATTCAATGAGATCACGATAGGTTTCATTCTTAATATATGGTAACATTACTGTATTAACCTTTTAGTTCATACCTTTTAAATAGGTCATGACCTCAATACTGTAACGTGACAAACAGAGCTACCTCAAAATGACCATGGGAATATATCTGTCTTGCCTGGACAATAAACCAGTTGGCTTTGGGAACACTTCAGTTCTCCCAGGAAAAAGGTAAATGCTGCCCACAAATTCAATTGCTCACACGGTTGTGGCTTCTTCTCCTTGTTGTGAGGTAGGGCACCTTAATAACTTCCCCCAGCCTCCATAGTCCACAGAATTAGGTCAGCTGTCACCTAAATCAAGACCTAAGTTACCTCATTAGTAAATCTGTCCACACAGACAAAGTCTCTCTTCTTTTAACTATGAAAATGAAAAGCTACAGGAGGCTGTGTTCCCTTTTCTGGAAGGTAAACTCACACTGTTTGCCTAGCAGAGAACTTTGGCCCTAGCTTATGGCTTTCTGATTATGAGAGCCTAAGACCCAAGTCTTCTCTGTTTTGCTCACTGTTGAATTGTAATATTCTTCAATAAAGCCTTTTTTCTTTATGCATACTATGTAAAATTGGTCAAGAAACTTGTTATTAGTTTATTTTCACACTGCTGATAAAAACATATCTGAGACTGGACAATTTACAAAAGAAAGAGGTTTAACTGGACTTACAGTTCCACGTGGCTGGGGAGTCCTCACAATCATGGCAGGGGATGAAAGGCAATTCTTACATGGTGGCAGCAGCAAGAGAGAATGAGGATGACGCAAAAGTGGAAACCCCTGAAAAATCCATCGGATATCATGAGAGTTTTTCACTATCATGAGAATAGCATGGGGGAGATCAGCCCCCATGATTCAGTTGCCTCCCACTGGGTCCCTCCCACAACACATGGGAATTCTGGGAGATACAATTCAAGTTGAGATTTGGATGAGGGCACAGCCATACCATATCATTCTGTCCCTGCCCATCCTTGAAATCTCCTGTCCTCACTTTTCAAAACCAATCATGCCTTCCCAACAGTCCTCCAAACTCTTAACTCATTTCAGCATTAACTCAAAAGTCCACAGTTTAATGTCTCATCTGAAACAAATCTCTTCTGCCCATGAGCCTGTCAAATAAAAAGGAAGTTAGTTACTTCCTAGATACAATGGGAATACAGGCATTGGGAAGATTCAGCCATTCCAAATGAGAGAAATCATCAAAACAAAGAAGCTATCGGCACCACACAAGTCCAAAATCCAGAAAGATAGTCAAATCTTAAAGCTCCAAAATGATCTTTTTTGACTCCATGTCTCACATCTGGGTCACACTGATACAAGAGGTGGGCTCCCATGGTCTTGGGCAGCTCTTGACTTTGCAGGGTATAGCCACTCTTCAGCTGCTTTCACAGGCTGGCATTGTCTGCAGCTTTTCCAGGCACATGGTGCAAGCTGTTGGGATCTACCATTCTGGTGTCTGGAGGACAGTTACCCCCTTCTCACAGCTCCATTAGGCAGTGCCCCAGTAGGGACTCTATGTGGGGCTCCAAGCCCACATTTCCTTTTCACACTGCCCTAGCAGAGGTTCTACATGAGAGTCTTGCCCCTATAGCAAACTTTTGTCTAGGAATCTGGGTGTTTCCATATATCTTCTGAAATCTAGGCAGAGGTTCCCAAAACTCAATTCTTGACTTCTGTGCATCCACAGGCTCAATACAACGTGGAAGTTGCCAAGGCTTGGGGCTTGCACCCTCTGAAGCCATGGCCTGAACTATACCTTGGTCCCTTTTAGTAGTGGCTGGAGCAGGTAGGACGCAGGACACTAAGTCCGTAGGCTGCACACAGCACCGGGACCCTGGGCCTGGCCCATAAAACCGCTGTTTTCATCTGGGCCTCTGGGCCTGCATGAGAAGGGCTGCTGTGAAGACCCCTGACATGCCCTGGAGACATTTTCCCCATTGTACTGGGAATTAAAATTTGGCTCCTCATTACTTATGCAGATTTATGTAGCCCACTTAAATTTCTCCTCAGAAAGTGGGTTTTTCTTTTCTATCACATTGTCAGGCTACAAATTTTCGAAACTTTTATGCTCTGCTTCCCTTATAAAACTGAATGCCTTTAAAAGCACCCAAGTCACCTTTTGAATATTTTGCTGCTTAGAAATTTCTTCCACTAGATACCCTAAATCATCTCTCTCAAGTTCAAAGTTCCACAAATTTCTAAGGCAGGGAAAAATGCCACCAGTCTCTTTGCTAAAACATAACAAGAATCACCTTTGTTCCAGGTACCAACAAGTTCCTCATCTCCACCCGAGACCACCTCAGCCTGGACTTTGTTGTCTTTATTGCTATCAGCATTTTGGGCAAAGCCATTCAGCAGGTCTCTAGGAAGTTCCAAACTTTCTCATATTTTCCTGTCTTCTTGTGAGGCCTCCAAATTGTTCCAGCCTCTGCCTGTTACCCAATTGCAAAGCCGCTTCTACATTTTTGGGTATCTTTTCAGCAAAGCTCCACTCTACTGGAACCAATTTAACTGTATTAGTCTATTTTTCACACTGCTGATTAAACACATACACAGGACTGGGCAATTTACAAAAGAAAGAAGTTTAACTGGACTTACAGTTCCACATGGCTGGGGAGGCCTCACAATTCTGGCAGAGGGCAAAAGGCACTTCTTACATGGCAGTGAAAAGAGAGAATAAGGAGAATGCAAAAGTGGAAACCCCTGATAAATCCATCAGATCTCATGAGACTTATTCACTATCACAAGAATAGAGAGGGACAGACCAGCCTCCATGATTCAATTACCACCCACTGGGTCCCTCCTACAACACGTGCGAATTCTGGGAGATACAAACCAAGTGGAGATTTGGATGGGGCCACCACCAAACCATATCAAACCTCCATTGCCTATTGGTGGCAATTTCGAAGAGCCCTATCTTGTGGGATCCTTACTCAGCCTAATTTCTATGTCACTTTTTTTTTAAATCAAAATTACGTAAACCTCCAATTTATTTGTTTCTTGCTCTTTTTATTGCAATCCTCTGGCAAAATTCCAATTCTAGTTAGATCCTTACAGTTCTCTTTCACTACACCAGGGTCTAACTAGTGAAAAACACGACCAGCGGAACTGGTGTCAATTTAATGATAATTTATCTTAAGTGAGTCCTTAATTATATTTTTAAACTATTATCTTACCTTGAACCATGATAACTGTCCCTCCATACTCGGGTCCAACTAATTCCCTTTCCTTTATTTCACTGAATTAATTGCAACATCAGAAGAGAACTTTCACAGCTTCCCACGGTCCCATCCATTAAATGAGTTACATCTGTGTCCATAAACTCTGTCTTTCCTCCTCTTAGTAGGAATACACAGAATGTGCCCATCTAGGGTTCACAGTTCCACATATAACTTACATCCTCTTGTATTGATTTCATTCATTCTTGTAACTTTAAATGTTTTTTCCAGGCTAAATGCTCCCTTTTGTATGGTTCTGAGAACCTTGCACAGAACTTCTTAGTGTTCTCCCAAGGATGTATAACCAGTATTTCAAACTCATGTCACAAACTATTCTCTTTATCTCTCCAGTCCCCAAACTCTGGTTCTCTCACATTGTTAGAAAAATGGCACTTCAATCTTTTAAGTAGTTTCAGTCAAATATCTTTCAAAAATTTCTAATTTCTTTTTCTTTCATCTGACATTGAATCAGACAGCAAAACTCTGTTGATTCTACCTTAAAATAAGCAGAATCCAACAACTTTCACTACAAACATTCTAGTCCAGAAACCATCATTTCTATTTTTCTTTTTAATTGTTTTTATTTTTCCCTTTCTTCCTTTGTTCTTTCCTCTCCCTTTTCTCTTCCCATGTTCTCTTTTTTCCCTGGTAGTTGTAGCTTTCCAGGGGTCCCTATCCCCTTGCAGTATATCCTCCACAGAGCAGCCATAATGCTTCTTTAAAAAGTTAGTCTTATCAATTTATTTCTATCATGAAACCAATTCAGTGACTTTCTACTCCACACGATATAAGGGCTGAGAGTTCTCAATGACATGTAGAGGCCTTTGGGACCTGGCTACCACCACCTCTTCTGTCTCATCTCCCACCAGTCTCCTTTTGGCTTGCCAGCCTTAGGCTGGAGATCTGCCTTTGTTGTGTCCTTTGCTTGGAATGTTCTTCATTAAATACCCACATGGACCTCTCCTCATCATTTTA
Organism: Alouatta palliata; assembly: GCA_004027835.1. Taxonomy (NCBI): domain Eukaryota; kingdom Metazoa; phylum Chordata; class Mammalia; order Primates; family Atelidae; genus Alouatta; species Alouatta palliata. Next base: position 21,756 of record PVKV010017400.1, read on the forward strand.
AGACCGCTCTCAAGTGTCACCTTCTTAATGAGGCGCTTGACCTCTTTATTGACAATTACACCCTCCAGGCTTTCTATTTCCACATTTCTTCCTTTTAATTTCTCTGTAATATCTATTACCATGATACAGGATAATATACAGTTCCTTTCTCTCTCTTTTTTCTCTCTCTATAGTTTACTGTGTAGTCTGTAATTATTTATCTACTTGTTCTGACTTCTTTTTTTAGAACACTGCCTGGTACATAAGGAAGGTTCTCAATAATTTTTTTGTTGATTTTAATGTTATTATTGGTTTAACAGGATAATCAGCATTACTTGCAATAGATGATAAAAAACATCAGCAAGCAGCAAGGCTATACATTTTATAATTATGGTCTATTATAGTAATTTTACATAGTTTTTAAATTTTTAAGAATAGGATTACAACACATGAAAATACATTATTGGAAAATCTGTTTTATGAAAAAAAGGCCTATCGGTAATAGCATTGTACCAAAATAAAATAAAATGTTAAAGCACATACAAAACTTAATCATTGTTCATACTTTTAGGCTAGTAGAAACCAAGATTTCATTAAACTCTTATGAAAATATGAAAAATAAAATATATACTTGGTAACCAAGTAATATTTATATAAATATACTAAATATATATGTTTTACATATATATATATATATATATATATGTATTTCCTGACACCAATTTTGTGAGATATTTTTGTGAGCAAAAAAATCCAGTTCTTAAAAAGAAAATCTAAACTAATTTATTAGATCACTCATTCATTCAACCAGATTTTGTTGATTGCAAGCATGCTATACTTTGCTAAAAGAAATGTTAACACAAAACTCAATAAAACATAAATACTTTCCTTGGAAATATTAAAGTTGTCAGCTATTTGAGAGACACATATTAAGGTGTAAGTATAACCTGATATGAGTGTCCAGGAAGAAGGCTTGCAAGACAGTATTAAACTTGGTGAATTTGACACAGTCTAAGATCAAACCTTCTGCCTTGGAAACAGAATAAATGCTTTTCTCAATGCCTTAGAGTTGATTGAATATGAGAATCAGGTTTGCATTAAATATCTCACTAGAGATGACATACATAGTCCAGAGCTCACATTTATTTTTTGAAGTATATAAGTCTGATGGCTGGAAATTTGCAGTGACGTGAACACCATAATATCTTCCTGAAAGCAAGTTATCTAATAGAAGAACAACAAAAATCCTTAACTTTCTGTCTGGATAATTGTTTTAAGAACAACAACAATAAAAACAAAGAGGTGGTTGTCCATCTGTAACACTCACTATATATTGCCAAGAAATGTGATGAACATGAAACCCCCAAAAAAATTCAGTTCTCTTTGATGCAATGATACAAAGTTTCGATGTGAAGACAAGAATTTAGCTTTGCTGAATTTTGTAAAAGACTGAATTTTATAATAAATAAATTATTGCACCTAAAATGGTGGAAGAAAATCAAAATAAATATTTTGTGTTTATAATAGTCTCCTATTGATACAACACCTTTTTTTTTTTTCAAGCAGGTACTCTCTGTGTTGCCCAGGTTGGTGTCGAACTCCTGGCCTCAGCCTCCCAAGTACCTGGAATTACAGGAATAAGCCATGATGCCTGACAAGTAACACTTATTGATCTCACAATTTCTGTAGGTCGTAAATCTAGCTATAACTTGAGTAGATTCTCTGCTTACACAAGACTAATCGAAACCTCACAAGACTGTGATCAAAGTAACAGCTTAGTTGTAAGTCTCCTCTGAGGCTTGCAGCCTTCTTCCAAGATCATTCTAATTATTGGCAGAATCTAGTTATTGTGTCTGTAGGAATGACTTATTTGTTTTCTGCTATTTATAGAGCAGCCAGGAACAATTTCCAGCTTCCAGAGGCCACCTGCAATATTTTGCCACTTGTTCTCCATAGAGAGAGCATAGCATGCAAGTTTACTTCTTCAAGATCACTCAGAGAGAAATTATTGGATTTCTTTTCTTCAGACTCTTATATAACATAATCATGGGAGTTACCATGTACCGTCATTTTCCATGTACCATAACCTAATCAATAATCACAATCTCATTGTATTTACATATTTTGCCTGTATTCAACAGAAGAGGATAATACAAGCATGTACTCCAGGGGGATGAGATTCTGGGAGACAATTTTAGAATGCAGACTAAGACAGTAGTTGCCTGATATTGTTTCTCCAACATCATTTATAGCAAAATTAACTAATGTTCTTTCTGGAACATTAGTGTCTTGAAATATGAATATTCCTGTGTCTTCCCCTTTGTTTACTGATTAAGTTGGTATTTGTTGGGGCTCAGGATCCTGACATTTTAATAAGTTACCAACTTTAGATTGAGATGTGAAAGTTTAAAATATAATTTATTACGTTTTAAAGCAGACTTTAGATAAAGAGAAGCCTAGTATGGAAGAGTCATTAGAATCTAAGAATAATTTATGGAATGGAAAGAAGTATGCTTTCATATTTGTGACATGTTTGTATCTTGCTTTTTTGTAAGATGAAAATGACAGACTTCCTGCAAAATTGTATTTATTTTTGTCAGAATTATTTATTGTCAGTAGTAGTAGCACTATGATTACTGTTGTTAATCAAAATAAAATGACAGTCACACAACAGAAACCTGGAAAAGGATCAGTTCCGTTGTTCAGGAGCCTTATTCTAAAGCCATTCCAGAGATTTGTTGATACCATTTATAAATAAGCCCCTTACTTTCTCTAAGGCAAATGCTTAGCTAACCATATGAGGAATTCAGTCATAGTATAGGATTATTTACTTATTTAAGAATGCAAATTAAATATTTTTTTGGATGAAGTAAATAAGCAGTCTTGAATAACTACTGATTTACATATGTTTATCATATAATTAAAAGTAACACGTTGTACTGTGTTTACTATTTACTTTTCTGTTACTTTTTTTTAGAAAGTAGAAATATTAATTTTTTGTTTCTGTATACTTTCTTCCAACTACTGTATTAAATCGATCAACAAGAGGAAAAGCACAATTTAACCTCACTTTTTCTCACATTTAATGTTTCTAACTTTGACTCATTAGGTGACCAGAATCTTTATTAATAAGAGACAGTAATCAATTAAAAAATCTCCAAGACTTGTGTTAATTTCAAATGAAATTGAGTTCTATGTTCAACAGGTTGGATCAATTGCTTTAATAATTAAAGATAACATGATGCTTGCCTGGGTGCAATGGGTCATAACTGTAATTCCAGCACTTTGGGAGGCCATGGCCAGTGGATGGCCTGAGGTGAGGCTTAGGGAAGAGAATGAGGCTCTGACTCATAAACAAGCAAACAAACTAACTAACTAAAACCATATAAATATGCATGCATATGTAGTTTGTATATATGTATATGGCTTTTGTTTGTTTGTAATAAAATGCTTGAAAATTTAGTATATTCACAAGAGAGTCATTTTGTTTCAAATAATTTGGAAATGTTAAATATGATCTACAATCTTTTGTATATCTTTCTTATATGTTAAGGAAGTATTTTGTTAAGCAGCAATGAATAGAAACAGCCTCTTCAGGCACAAGAATAACTCAGAGACAGAAGCATACAATTCTACACATTATTATTTATTATAGTGTTTCTTTGCTCCATTCTGAGTTATACTAAAGTCAATCATTTGGTTGTAGAGGTGCTTCATAGATCATCCTGTGTTTTTGCCTTAGATGTTGGTAAGTTAGGTATGGGACTATTTTGGTGCAATGTAAGTATCAGGTTTAATCAGGAAAGTAATTTGATAAAATAAAAGATTTATTGTAGCAATTAGACATTGTGTATTTTGGGAGGAACTAGGGACATAGGGTCCAGACAAGGAAGGTAGAAGTTCAAAGACTAATCCCAAACCAGCCTACAGGAATTACTGGTATATATGGGACATATATGAAATAGGTTAAATATCCTTATTGCCAACATTCAGGGAACAATAGACATTTGTTTCAAAGCATTTATAGAAGCAGTCATATTGAACTTATTGGTATTGTTTTTGAAATAATGCCTTTCTTTTTTGTTCAACTTTATAATCCATATAGATGAAGAACATACATATTATATGTTATCTGTATATGTACTAAATGTTATACATGTATTATATATAATAATTTTTTCAAATATTATACTCCTGGGTCTTAGTACAATACTAAGAACTTATACTATTTGTCAAATAAATTAAAATACTAGATATTTTAGACTTCATTTTTATAAAAATGCAAAGTGGGAAATAATAAACTCTAACTTTTAACTTGCAGTGTAAGAATTAAGTACAATAAAAGGATTACATTGCAACAGTACCTAGCTCATAATAAGTACTGAAAATTTTTTAATTGCTTAAGATCTCCTAATGATTGCTTTTAAGACAGACATTCAATCAATGTGTATTTAATAAATACCATATTATGGAATTGTGCTAAATATTGAAAAAGGAAATTTTTTAAGACATCCAAAGCACGTACTGTTGCTATCATGCAGAGTTGTAAAAACAGCATGGGGTTAAACTTACAGAGATGGAATTTTAAATTATTTCTCCTTGACTTACCAGGGATCTGAACTTCGGTAAATTACTTACACTGCCTAAATTTCAGTTTCCTTTTATTTTATTTTACTTTCTAAATAGTAGCAATAATAATTATTTACAAGGATTATTGTTAGAATTACAATAATATTGACTTGCTATTTATAAAGGTCTTTGTCAAAGGAAGGCATTCAAAAACATTATTTTTATATCCTTTGAAAGAAAGATAAATTTTTAATTAAAATAGACAATGACATTAAATATATTTCATATTTTGTAATTTTAAGAAAGTAATTGATTGCAAGGGAATTCAAATGTAATGTCTACACTACCCACACAACATTTTTTAAAGTCCAGAAAAGCCTATTTCTCAAATTCTATGCCTACATAATGAAAATAGCTTAATAGTCTGAAGCTAAAAGTCAGAGAACATTTTTAGTATATAGATAAATCTATTTTATCTACCAAAAATGAGTAAGTAAACTACAACACATCATATATTACCACCTCAGGAAGTAGTTTTCATACTCAAGTTAATTTTAATAAAAAAAGTTGAATACTTGAATGATCACACAAAACTTTGTGAGCAAATGATGACATTCCACAACTCATTCAAAGAAACCTCTGGAAGAAGAGTTCATGTATCATTTGAAAGTATACATCAGTACAGTTTCATCTAAACCAAATGGCATTTTTGAAAACTTTTATATCTTTGTTTAATGGTTTCTTCTAGCACTTTAAGTATTCATAGATTATCAAATTGAAAGATGTTTGTTCTGACCTTCACATAGCTCCATTTCTCTGGTGGTTTAATGTGTCTTACCGAGCACCAGAGGCACATTAAATAATTTCTCATTTTTCTATGATTCTATGTTGTGTTTGTCACAGACAAATGATAAATTCATTGATGGGTACAAATTCAAATAGAAGCACACAATAAAATACATTCTATTTTTTTCTGGCACTTCAATTTATACCCTTCAACAGAAATACATCTAGACATTTCAAATACAAACTGTTTTTCTGAGAAAGTTTTGTTTAGTTGTTAGATATTTGGTGGGGAAGAATAAAAATATATATTTTATTATTTATGTCTATATATTTATATATATATATACTTTTTATTGCATTTTAGGTTTGGGGGGTACATGTGAAGAACATGCAAGATTGTTACATAGGTACACACATGGCAGTGTGATTTGCTGCCTTCCTCCGCATCATCTGTATCTGTTATTTCTCCCCATGCTATCCCTCCCCAACTCCCCACCCCCTGCTGTCCCTCCCCTTTTTCCCCCCGACAGACCCCAGTGTGAGATGCTCCCCTCCCTGTGTCCATGTTCAAAATATCAATCTGGAAATAGAGATTTGGCAGACATGAAAGGGTGTATGTGGGACTATAGAATTATAGTCTACAAAGTCATGCTACTAAAACAAACCAATAGCTCATAGTCTTAGAAGCATTTTTAATTAGGGAAAACATGGAGGATGTACTACCACAAAATAAGATAAATTCAAAAGAATGAATGGATATGTTAACAGGCTAAAAAAGTCAGTCTAGCAGAGTAGTCATGGGAAGTACAGGGACCCAACCCTAGGATTCAAGAGTTCGGATAAAAGCAGAGAGTGGTAGAGCTATGAGAAGAAAGTTTACTTTCTTTTTTTTTTAATTATTATAGTTTAAGTTCTCAGTTATATGTGCAGAATGTGCAGGTTTGTTACATAGGTATATACATGCCATGGTGACTTGCTGCATTCATCAACCCATCATCTACATTAGGCATTTCTCCTAATGCTATCCCTCCCCTAACCCCCCCATTCCCCTGTTATCCTTCCCTAGCCCCCCACACCCCTGATAGGCCTCAGTATGTGACGTTCCCCTCCCTGTGTCCATGTGTTCACATTGTTCAACACCCACTTATGAGTAAGAACATGCAGTGTTTGGTTTTCTGCTCTTGTGTCAGTTTGCTGAGAATGATGGTTTCCAGATTCATCCATGTCCCTGCCAGGACACGAACTCATCCTTTTTATGGCTACATAGCATTCCATGGTGTATATGTGCCATATTTTTTTTTATCCAGTATATCATTGATGGACATTCATGTTGGTTACAAGTCTTTGCTATTGTGAAGGGTGCCACAATAAACATACATGTGCATGTGTCTTTACAATGGAATGATTTATAATCCTTTGGGTATATACCCAGTAATGAGATTGATAAACGGTGTTGGGAAAACTGGCTAGCCATATGCAGAAAGATGAAACTGGATCCTTCCTTACACCTTATACAAAAATTAACTTGAAATGGATTAAAGGTTTAAACATAAGACCTAACACATAAAAACCCTAGAAAAAAAACCTAGGCAATAACATTGAGGACATAGGCATGAGTAAGGACTTCATGAGTAAAACACCAAAAGCAATGGCAACAAAAGGCAAAATAGACATATGGAATCTAATTAAAGAGCTTCTGCACAGCAAAAGAAACTATCATTAGAGTGAACTGGCAACCAACAGAATGGGAAAAAATTTTTGCAATCTACCCATCTGACAAAGGGCTAATATCCAGAATCTACAAGGAACTTAAAGAAATTTACAAGAAAAAAACTAACAAACTCATCAAAAAGTAGGTGAAGGATATGAACAGACACTTATCAAAAGAAGACATTTATGCAGCCAACAAACATACGGAAAAAAAAAAAGCTCATCATCACTGGTCATTAGAGAAGTGCAAATCAAAGCCATGTTGAGATATCATCTCAGGCCAGTTAGAATGGCAATCATTAAAAATCAGGAGACAACAGATGCTGCAGAGGATGTGAATAAATAAGAATGCTTTTACACTATTGGTGGGTGTGTAAATTAGTTCAACCATGTGGAAGACAGTGTGGTGATTCTTCAAGGATCTAGAACTAGAAATACCATTGGACCTAGAAAGTTTGTTTTTCTAAAAGAAAAACAAATCATGTGAAGTAAATTTTTAAGTAATCTTTGGGGGCATAGTATGAAAAGTAATATAAAAATTGACATACAAATAACTAAAAAATAGGCTGGGCACAGTGGTTCACGCCTGTAATCCCAGCACATTGGGAGTCCGGGTGGGTGGATCATCTGAGGTCAGGAGTTTGATACCAACCAGGCCAACGTGATGAAACCCTGTCTCTACTAAAAATACAAAAATTAGCTGGGGTGTGATTCCACTCACCTGTAATCCTAGCTACTCAGGAGGTTGAGGCAGGAGAGTCACTTGAACCTGGGAGACAGAGATTGCAGTGAGGCGAGATTGCACCACTGCACTGCAGCCTGGATGACAGAGTAAGACTCCATCTCAAAAAAAAAATATGGAAAATGCAAGGTACGTTTTGACTTCAGCAAAATAAACTACAAGATGAAGGAAAATTAATAATAGAGTAATACTTGGCTCAGCAGTGAACAAATGTTTACCTAATCGGAGGGAGTATATCACAGTAAATAAGAGCACAGGTGTAGAACTAGACTCTTTGGAGTTAAATATCAGTTCCGCAACTTGTAAGTTGAGTGATTTTGGATACATTATCTGTGCCTTGGATTTCTTATCTATACATTTATAGTATCTTTATCATTAGGCAAGCTGATACATATGCTTAGAACAGTGCTGGCACATAATAAAAATAATTTTTGTTTTTTTGTTTATTTGTTGGTAATGATACCGATTTATATGAGTCCATTCTCACACTGCTATAACGAACTATCTGACACTGGGTAATTTATGAAGAAAAGACGTTTAATTGACTCACAGTTCCACAGGCTTAACATAAAGCATGACTGGGAAGCCTCAGGAAACTTACAATCATGGTTGAAGATGTAGGGGAAGCAAGCACATCTTCACATGTCGAAGCCGGAGAGAAAGAGAGTGAACTGTGAAGTGCCACACACTTTTAAGCCTTCAGATATCATGAGAACTCACTCACTATCAGAAGAACAGCAAGGGGGAACTCTGACCCCATGATCCAATCACATCCCACCAGGCCACGCCCCTGACACATTGATAACAATTGTCCATTGTTGGAATTCACTCAGGGTGGTTGGCAAAATATTAAGGGAAATATGAGGGAAAGTTATAGGATTATAGTCTCAAACCTTTTGGAAGACTGAAAGGTTTTTATTAACTTATAGAATGGCGTAAAGGCAGTCAGTTCTTATCTTAGAGCATTAAGTCATAAGGTGAAGATTAGGGATAATAAAAGCTTCCTCGCTTAAGTCTGTTTACCCTATATTCCTTTGTCTCTGCTGTGTTTACTCATGTAAGCATTATGCTGGATGGTCCTCTTGTGGGGAGGTTGAAGGAAGATTACCTGTTAATGGTGTTTATTCTGGGCCCCAGAACCAAAAGCTTTTATCATATGTAAAACCACTCTTTTAACCATGTTAATTATCCACAAGTGTGTTGACTTAGAACCTCTGTTATTAAATCTATGCTGAATAAATGCAAGGAGGAACAGGGAGAAGGTCATTGATTAGCTGCAATCATCCTCCGAGAGCAGCTGACAACCATCCCTAGCTCACTCAAATCGCTGTACGGGATGTGTGAGTGTATTTCATTCATCTGCTGCCAAGTCAGGGTCTACAAAACAGACCTCTGCAGAGGGTGATCAATGTCTCACTACATGAGGTTGCGGTGGGGACACAGAAGCAAACCATATCACTATTGAATTGGCTAAATTCATGATACATGGCATAACTACATTATCCAAACTCATTTTGAGATCACTTCTGGTCCAGTTTTTACTCTCTTTTTTCCTGTTTTATTGCCTTGTATTATCATATTCCTGATTATTTTTATTGATTACAGAATACTGTATTTTAAAAAAGGAGAAAAATTTATCTCAGGATTATGCTATCTTATGCATAGAACATTTCTCATTGATTTTGATAGGAGATAAGAGACCTTAGCAATCCCTGACAACATTAATCTAGTTAAGATAATGTGGATTTGGCTTCAGTCCCTATGAAGTATTTGCTATTTCCAGTTATGTTTATCCGGGAGGGTATTACTTAAGAGTCCCAACCTGAAAATATGTAGTGTTTCCTAGGGACCCAATTTTCAAAGATTTGTGACACACTAAAAAGCTCTACACCTGGACTCAGTTTATCAGCTACTTCCTCCTCTGATGGATAGATGTTCCCTAAAATAAACTAACCATATGACTGGGCTAATTTCTTTGTAATTCCTTTTCACAAAAGATTTTGGCTCCATTATTTATTGCTGCTTTTCAAGTTAATTTCAGATGGTTTCTTCTTCTTCTTCATGTCCTAGTTCACCAGACCTAGAATTAAGCCATTTGAGGTGGATTTTCAACCAAGTGAAAAATATGAATATAAACAGACTGAAAAACTTTTTTTTCAATATTTCATTGGTTACCAAGGGCTGCAGTAAAAAATTATCACAAACATGTTGGGTTAAAACAACAGAGAATTCAAGATAATGGGGAGACATACCAGAGATTGGGAAGTAATACTTGTAAAAGACATATCTTATAAAAACTATTATCCAAAATATACAAAGAACATTTAAGGCTCAACAATGAGAAAAAAAGCAACCCCATTTAGAAATATAAAATGATCAACAGACATCTCACCAGAGAAGATATACAGATGGCAAATAAGTGTATGAAAATATATTCAATATTATATGGTATCAAATAAATACAGATTAAAACAAGATGCCACTTCACAGATATTAGATGGACTAAAATCCAAAATACTGATCAATACCAAATCCACGTTTCCCCATGCACTTTTATGCAAATAAAGTCGCTGTATTATTCTGTTCTCACACTGCTAATAAAGCCATACTCAAGACTGGGTAATTTATAAAGAAAACAAGAGGTTTAATGAACTCACAGTTCCACATGGCTGGGGAGGCCTCACAATCATGGCAGAAGGTGAAGAAGGTGCAAAGTCACATCTTACATGGTGACAAGGAAGAAACTGTGTGCAGAGGAACTGCCCTTAATAAAACCATCAGATCTCATGTCACTTATTCAATGTCACAAGAACAGCATGGGAAATATCCACCCCCATGATTCAATTACCTCACGCCAGGTCTCTGTCAACACATGGAGATTATGGGTGCTGAAAGTTGACATCTAGGTGGGGACACAGCCAAACCTTGTCAATCACATTCATGCTTTCTTTGGGTTAGAATGTGGACTTTTTTAAAGGGTGTCACAATTCAATTCACTATAAATATGTTGAAATTTTTGAAACAGTCTTATGTACTAGAACATTTTGAGGAATATGATGCTTTAGTGCTTAAAATCAAGATATAAAGCTTAACCAGAGTACCAATCAAGGGGTTTTCATTACATTAAAATGAAGCAGTTTTTAATAATAAAAATGATAAAACTTAATAAATGTAGTCCTTTTCTTTTCTTTGGATCCAGTTAATACTTAGTTTCCTACATACAGGGAAAACTTCTAAATATGTCAAAAGCTTAGCTGTAAGAAACTAGGGCACAGTAAATTACATGCATGTTTGTAATTTCTTTGTCATTTATTCTTCATAATTTGATCTTTAATCACAGTTACTTTTTGAGTATTTATTGTTTTGTTTTAAAATGTCAAAAGGAAAGTAACATTGTCCCATTATGAAGATATATTAACCTATCAGTGCTTCCTAAATAATTATCTCATCTATTTTATTTTTGAAACAGTCTCTGAAGAAAAGTCAGCTCCCCTGCTGGTTCACTCCAGGCCCCTGTTTACCAATATTTGGCACATGTTGAAAATGGAGATTAATAGGTTACAATTATGTTCTAGCTGTGTCTACAAGCAGGAGAGTAGTTTACACAAAGTCGTAATTCTCAAGCATATTCAAAAATAATTTTGCAAAATCAAATTTTAAAATATGACAATAGAAATGTACTAAAGCACATCAGTATTCTGATGAAAAATACTGTATGGCTAATCTAAGTCAGAGAAAGTTCTGAAGAATTTATATTGCCAAACTTTATGCATTTATTTAAGAAGAACTCATAACTGTTTTGAAGCAAAATTTCATTTAGAAATGCTACATTTTTTTTCTTAAAAACCTGGCATTTTGCAAACACAAAAGCATTTAAAATCATTTAAAACATTTCAAGGTTGGTAGTCAGTATTTGTTTTAGAGCAATGTTCATCTGCACTCAGAGTGACCCATTTTGTATTCCCCTTGTCTTTTTTTTCTTTTTATCACTCTACTAAATGTCCCTTGGATTTCCTATCCACTTTCAAAGTGGCATGATCACATATTCTAATTCATGTGTCTTTCCTGGGTTCTATAGTCTTTTTAACTTACATTTTCACAAAATTTTTAGATACTTAGGTGAAATTGATACTTTTTTTTTTTTTTTTAACCAAGTCTCATGCTGTCTTCCAGGTTAGCATGTGAAGTGGCATGATCTTGGCTCACTGAACCTCTGTCTCCCGAGTTCAAGTCATTCTTGTGTCTCAGCCTCCCAAGTATCTGGGATTATAGGCATGCACCACCATGCCCAGCTAATTTTTGTATTTTTAGTAGAGACAGGGTTTTACCATGTTGGCTAGGCTGGTCTTGAACTCCTGACTTCAGGTAATCCAGCCACCTCAGCCTCCAAAAGCACTGGGATTACAGGTGTGAGCTATCATGCCTGGCCAGATACCTCTTAATTCATCTCCCCCACCACCCCTGGACTCATTTGCTTCTAGCATTTGTTTTACTAAGAAGAATGTATGCTTAACTTAGCCTCCTTCCTTTCCTCCAGCCACTGAATCTGGCTTCATTGCCAAAGACACAAAGGGATCCCTCCAGAACTGTATCTTTTGGTACAGCCTCCAATTCTCCAGTAATCTGTCCCATAAATTCTAACAACTTTATTCCCTGAGATCTCCGAATTCTCTCACCTCAACTCACCAATACTGATATTCCATCTCTGCATTGCAACTGTAATCTCTCCAGGCAGTGAACTGGCATTGCTAGAGTTTATCCCATGCATTTTAATTTTCCTCCACCCAGGAATTACGATCCTTGGATGTGTGTGTGTTGGGGGGCATGGAGGTTAGAGGAGTTCTAGTTGTTTAAAGTTGGATGGTAAACCTAACCCCTTTTATTCCATCATTGTGATAAATCTTTGCCAATGAGAATTTCTACTTAAATTTTGACATACATAAGATTACTTTTTTTAAGAAAAATGATAAGCATTTTAAAACATAAGTCTATGTTCCCCCATGACAACAACTTTCTTTTACTTATTTTCTTTAACTATCTAAGATCAATTCTAATGAAGCAAGAAAAAAAAAAAATCAGTGAAAGACACATGCTACCTATGAAGAGTTACCTAGCCAGGGATTGAAAAGTTTTACTTCCAGTCTGCACATCTAAGGATCTCTGCTCATAGATGTTTTGCTCCAGTCTTCATCAGAGGTAAGAAACATCTTATATGTAATAAGTTGTGATTCCCAAGAAATTCAGTATGCTTTGGAGAGATAGAAATAGTGAGCTTTCATCAAATTCTGGTCAGCAAGTTTTATATGCTAATTGAAGAGCTGAGTGCTACTGACATGCCTTTTTTCCAACTCACTTTCAGTTGTGTCAAACTTACTTTGAATATTTAAAACGAATAAAACAAATTATTATATCATTGGCTATATACATTATATAGCCTTTTTTCAGTATGTTAGGGAACACTCCAATACTTTTCAAAATTTGGAAACTTTAAGGTACGTAAAGGGTTTATTTCCTTTGAGAAAGGTGGCCATAAGTTTATTTGCAGTGTGATAAATGAAAGCATAATATTAACTGTGTTTAAGAAAAAAACATTTACAATAAAATACACTTTATTTGTGGGAAAGACTTTACCTCCCTTTAGCACACACACACACAAAACCAACTGTATAGTTACTTGTCTGCAAATGTAGAATTAGGATCCTTAACAAAATTGCATTTCACAGATCACAGTATGAAGCAATGTGATAAAACTTAAAGGGGTAATAAATGCACAATTACAGTTGAAACTGTCAATGTTTCATTCTGAGTCATCGATATTAAAGTAAACAGAAAATCGGCAAGAAATAGAAAATTTGAATAGACTTCTAACTAGACCATCCAAGAAAAAAAGGGGACAAGCAAAAGGTTACCTGTATTAAGTATAATATAAGGAATACTATTTCACATTCAACAAACTGGAAAATCACAATTATATATTATGAACAATTTTATGCCAACAAATTGAAAAATAGTGAAATGGAAAATACCTTGAAACTAACCACCACATTTCATTAAAGAAGAAATACATAACATGAATAACTGTATGTCGATTAAATCAAATTCATAATTAAAAATCTTCTAGTAACAACAACTATAACCATCATTCTCACCAAACTGACACAAAAACAGAAAACCAAACACCTCATGTTCTCACTTATAAGTGGATGTTGAACGGTGAGAACACATGGACACAGGGATGGGAACATCACACACTGCGATCTGTTGGGGGCTGGGATGCTAGAGGGTGCGGGGATAACATTAGGAGAAATACCTAATGTAGGTGACGGGGGGATGGAGGCAGCAAACCATCATGGAATGTGTATACCTATGTAACAATCCTGCAAGATCCACCCATGTACCCCAGAACTTAATGTATAATTAAAAAAAAAAAAAGAAATCATCACGCGTATTTTGAATCTGGGTTTTCTCAAAACCGTGTTTCATCTTTTCCTTAATTTTATTTTCTTTGTTTCGTTTGTATAATTACCTGGGTAGAAAAAATACATGAAAATATTTTAGATTACTTCATACATATACATATATACAACATATTTAAGCCATAAAATAATAATTTTATCATAAATGATTTTGTTTTCATCCTCATATCTTAATTTAGAACATTTAAATATTTTACCTTTTGACCTATATAACAATATGTATACCTCATTTATATTTGTGTATTCATTATAATTCAATCAATATTCATTGAATGTGATGTCTAGTAAGATGGAAGCTGTTAGCACTACTTCTCTGGGTTCACTTTTTCTCTTTCCACCATATAGCGTAATTTGCACAGATGTAGTTTACTTTTGCAAATAGAAGTTGTTAAGTGATTGTAAACCCAGAAGACATATATTTAGATTTACTTTAAAGGATTTTCCTATTGTCACTTGACTAACGCTAATCCAAATAATTTTTGCCTTCTTTTCTCTGCAAACCATGCAACTGAGTATAGTAAGAATGCTACCTTTAGTAAAGTATATACATGCCAAGTCACTTCTATTGAAGAGGCTGCTAATTCAGTTTGAAGTAGATAAACCAATTTTTCAATTCAGTTTGAAATAGATAAAAGTTTTTTTTTTAACTGTGTGGGAGAGACAGAAACCTACTGTTCTCAGCCGTAAGGAAAGCTGCCCAGGCTCTTAAACACCTTCCTTCATGCTTCAAACAAACCTTTATTTCATTTTCAAGATATTCTTCTGCAAAGCAACCTGGCAGATCCTTCAGTATATGTGATTGTAATATTCAATAGCTGAATAAGTTAAATTCCATTTTCTAAACAGTATAGCCTTCTACGTATATCATTGTTTGTTCTTAAAGAATGTGTTTGTATGTTAAAGAAACAGTAAAAGCTAATCAATGAGAGGAAGCTTAATAACATAAAATCTAGATCAATGATAACAGAAAAAAAATCAATGAAAGACAATGTTAAGCAGATATATATATATATAAAAAATCACATGTATATGTCTACACACACACATACACACACATACACACACACAGCCAGTGTTAGGTGAAATGGAATTTACAAAGAAATTAAGCAGGTTTTGTAACTAAAATAAATTATTATATAAAATTAAAATGAAATTAAGTACAATTTATTTCTATATTACATGTATTTGATGCTTATCAAAAGATGGATTAAATTGTAAATTCACTGTGGATGTAGGATCTGGTTTTTTTTAATGATAATAATGTTATTTTTAACCATTAATTTCTCATTTTAATTTAAAAGCATTTTAATCATCAGTTTCATTTTTATGCTTAAATAATCTTATTCTTTTATTTTTAGGTTTTGTATTTTTCATTATTTAATTGTAGGAAAATTCATCACAGCTTTTTTTTTTTATTTTGCTAACATTGAATTAATATTCTTGCCATAATTTACAATTTGAAGGTTCATATCAGATTTATTTCTAAGTTAAATACCTAACCAAAACAGCTCTCCTATGTTATATGGTTTAATTAACCATTTTATTAGGTTTTCAAGTAAATAAAATGTATAAGATAGCTTTATTAGAATATATTGAATATAATACTAACATAGATAATTTACTGGATCTTCTGAATCACTCTGAAAAGTTGGAAAATACATAGTTAATTCATGTAATCTTTTAACAGTAATTGAATACATAGTATTTGTAGCTACTTATTTATTTTAATCAGAATACTAGAATATATAAAATGTTGTACTGATTAATTTATTACTTTAAGCATCTGAAAAAACTGAATGTAGATTGATTTTCAGACAGGATCCAACCAGCGTTAATCCATTTGCTCTTTCCTGCAATAATTTATCCGAACTTTCACTATGGTGTGCAAAGAGATAGTGTTTCTACAAATACTTCAAAGATTTCTTGCCCATAGGGCTCTTTACTGGCCCTCCTATGAAAGTAACTAAGTAAAACTTTGTCAAGCAGCATTAAAAAAACACAAGCTAAATATTCCTAAGTACTAATAGACTCCTAAGGGAGCGTTTGCAGATCATGCCACATTTGAAAGATTTGATTTATTCAAAATAAAGTCTGGGGGAGGAAAAGATGAGTGTATGTGTATGCATCACTGTTTTATATAATATATATATTAGAGAAAACATGATATATATGTCATAATATAAATAACTATATGTAATATATATGATAAATGACAACTGCTATGATTAGCTGTTCTAAAATTAATTTCTCTTTTTGAATAATATGTGTAAAGTCAAGTTTATTGACATTTTACTTTCATCACTGAAGGAGTTACGGAAGTGATAACTCATTATAAAAATTTTAAAATCTAATCCATCCCAAGAATTTTTTTAAAAATAAGATTTATTTCAACCTTTTTAAGTAAGTATGATCCTAGAATACATAGTTAAAAAAAAAACACTCCTTTGTATTTAGTTTTCCTACTGAGAGCAAATGTATGCATTTTTTAGCTTGTATGTTTGTTCTAGAATAAGAAACTCATTGAGAAGATGAACTTTGTGTTTTTTCCACAAACCCCAGAAGAAAGATTTGACAAGAGCAGACACTCGACAAGGTAACTGTTGAGTGAGTAAATAAACTGCCAGCTATACTAAGAGAGGAAAGACAATGAAATCACAGTTGTGCAAGAAAAAAAAACAGTTCACATGTTCATTTCCCACTTACGTTTTATTGCAGCTTTTCTGCTGTGCCCTCTTTTTTCTATCGCTCAGATGGAAGGTCACATTCTTGATCTCTGTATTGATAAAATAGATTTAATATCCAGACATTGTTGAGAAAAAAATGGAATACTTCTCTTCCTTTTTTATCATCACTTTTGCCACCTATTCAAGCCTAAGAAACCCTGAAGACCTGGTCTTTTACATATTTGCTGTGGATGAGAGTTTCTTACTAGGCCTGAAGAAAAAGGGAGAAAAACTACCCCTCTATTCCCAATAGATTTTAAGAAGAAAAAGAAGATAAATCAAGTACACCAGATTCCAAGCCTCTGTTTTGTTTGTTTTGTTTTCTCTATTTAGGTGGAAGAAATTTCTAGGATAGAAGACATTTTGGAGCCATTTGATATGAAGGAAAGGACGGAGAATACCATGTTTGTGAATATAGTCCCATAGAATCCCCAGAAAGATGCTGTGAGAACTTAACAAAAACTCATGTGCCCAGTAATAAATTATTTTTGGTTGAATACCTATATCTAATGTCCCTCAACCTTGGGTAAAGTATAGCAGCATGATTGGCCTGTGTCCAAATATTGAGTTTGTTGCTCTCTTGGCTCAACTTCAGTGAGAAGGAGAAGCAAAGGTCGGGATAGAGAACTGCAATGAGATGTGCCAATGCTAGTCCATGTTTCTAGGGAAAAATTGGTAGTGAGAATAGAGAAGACTCAGTCTTCAAGGTCTGAGACGATGTGCCACAGTCACAGAGCAGCAGTGAGAGAAATTCGCTGTTCTCAGAGACCTGTACTCTGAGAATAAGTGAAAAGAGAAAAATCGCAATCACTTGCCACATTTCTAAATAGTTAGCTGTTATCTTTTCATCACCAGAGACCAAGATGACCAAGAACATATGCTTTGCCTCTGAGGATCCTGTGTTCTCTGTGTCACACCAAGATCATATAAGCCATATGAATTTCTTACATACATACACACCATCTTATGTAATGCAATATGAATGGAGAGGAAATGGGTTAGCTGAGCAAACACTTTTCTAAATGACTATTGGTAATTAGTACTAAATTGAATGCTTTTTCTTTCTGCCACCCTGTTGATAGGAGTTGTGAGACTGGATTAATTATAATGAATGAACTATGTGTTTTTTCTACGTGTGAATATCCTTTGAATGACTTGTTTAACCATATCTCACTAATTAGTCAAATAATCAGTGTATTATTGATTGACTATTGAGATACAAGTTTACTAATTTAATAATGTAAACTTATCCAACATGCTTTAGAAATTAATATTGTAGATATTTGGAAAACTGTATTATCAAATTATTATTGTTATCAAAGTAGTGGCATATACCTACCAATGGAACCTATAAAAATAAATGAGAAAACTGTTGTTAACACAATTAGTATTAATAGTTAGGGACATAAAAGCACATTTACATCTTGTAATTGGATGACTTTAATTAGAGGACCAGAGAAAGGAAACCAACTTGAGTGAATTGGGTCAAAAGTCTCATTCAAAGGATGAAATTGTTAAGGTTAATGGAAGTTTAAAATCTATGTGCTCTAACCAATTTACCATTTATTTACTGAAAATTAACGGATACTTTTCTTCTAAATTTATAATTTCAACATGAAAAGTCCTTTATTTCTGAAATACTGGATATATAAAAATTCAACCTTTAGCTTTAATCTGATGTATAAGTAATAATTCTTATTTTTATAGTAATCCTTACCTAACCATAGTACGATATTTTAGCAAATATATACATATATAATAGTTTTAAGACTAGTAGAAACTAATTTCTAGAAAAAAATATTGAAAGAACTAAGATTTCTTTTTTAACATCCTCTTTAAATTATAAGCAATATGTTTGATTTTGTATCCCTCACAAGCCTTTTGAAAGGTATACAAAGTAATAGTTTAATTTAGGGTACCAATCTCTTTCCTGTTTTTTGTTTTGTTTTGTTTTGTTTTGTTTTGCTTTTTAGATGGAGTCTCTCTCTGTCGCCCAGGCTGGAGTACAGTGGCATGATCTCAGATCACTGTAGCCTCCACCTCCCCAGTTCAAGCGATCTTCCTGTCTTAGCCTCCTGAGTAGCTGGGACTACAGGCATGTGCCACCAAACCGAGATGATTTTTCTGTATTCTTAATAGAGATGGGGTTTCACCATGTTGGCCAGAATGGTCTCTATCTCTTTACCTCAAGTGATCCACCCACCTTGGCTTCCCAAAGTGCTGAGATTACAGGTGTGAGCCACTATGCCTGGCTGCCAATCTCTTTTATTAGATTTATGCCTATGATGAAAGATAGCTGAAATGTTTAAATCTAGTGTTACTAAAATGGCAAAATATCAAATATTAGGATTCTTCTTTTTATTGGGTTTCTTTTATAAACCATCTATTTATATTTTTTCAAAATACCAAATTATTCCACTATAGAGTCTTCTTAAACCAGTAGCTTGGCTTTCTGATTAAGCCAATTGTAGTAATTTAGAAAGATTTAAATATAAATTATACGATTGTATTATTGTCCAGTTCACTAAATACATACAAATTCAGTTTCAGATCTTGGGAAAAATTTTTTTAAATATGATTTTGAGTAGCAAATAGTTAATTATTATTAATGTATCTTTTAATCATTTTAACTAAGTTTTATTTAACTAGAATCTAATTGCCATATAGTATATTTTGGGTTAAAAAAGGAAAACTGAACTCAAATGCTTAATCACTCCAAGTCCTAGATCAACAACTGAACTAACAGTACATAAAAACACTTACATACTTACAAAGACAAAATGAAGAAGAGGGTAAAGCAAATGAAAAGATTTAAATATTAATACAAATATTTATCAGAATGAAAGAGTGAATCAGCAAGATGAAGGAAGTCACAGTATAAAATACAGGTAGGCAGGGATTATACAAGAAATTCAGGCCTCTAGAAGCCTGGAAAGCCTCAAAACTCAACAGGTCTGGTGAAAGCCAAGGTTGAAGATGTTTCACAATAACTAAATAGTCAAAACATGCAATATATTTTAAAAATATTTTATTCTGATTATCATGTTGGTCTTGGCCTGGGATATTGTTTGAAGCCAGTTTGACATGGTCAAAATTGAAATTTCTCCTTTTTTACTGGTGGAGTTTTAAAACAGTTTGAAATGCCAGCTGTTTCCATATTAATAAAATAATTACATATGGCAAATTATATTGGTAGTAATTTCCACTGAACAAGACCAGCATGCCATTTAGAATAAATTAACTTTCAGATTGCTTATTTCTGTAGTACAGGAAAGTTAATTGCTAGGAATCTTTCTATTTTAAACCAATTTGGAAGTTACAGAAAACTTAAAATAAATACAACTTATTCCTTTAAAGAGCAACATAATTTTCTAGAAATTAGTTTTCTCATGTTAAAATCTTGAATGCCTGTAAGTTGCAAAATATACAATGGCTTAAATAAATGTAATTGTATGGCATGCTACTCAGAAATGTCAAAACACATTGTCAAAATATATTTTTAATATATAATTTTCATAACCATTCAATAAGTTAATTGAATCTGATGCAAATAAAATGTTACCGAAATTTTTGTGTGAGAACTTTTCTTGATTTTTTACTTAAGCATTTTTTTTGTTTTCTTGTGTTCTATCATCTAATGCTAAAAGACTTTAATAAATAAATATTTTAGCAGTCGTAGCCAGTAGAAAATCATATTTTTCTTGCATAATAACATTAGCTAACCTAAATATTTAGACTAATTCTTACCATCTTTATAAAAATAATTCTCAAAAAATTCACCCAATCTCTGCATGATATATAGTGGTAAATAAAATGGATTTTTTTTTAAGTTTGAATATCTCTGGAAAGTAAAATAGTCTATTCCACAGCCAGTCTCTTTAAACTTAATCCCAATTTTATGTATATTTATTTAAAATTTATTTAGAATTTCAAACCTCTGCTATATTATTTCTGGTGAGTCACTAGTCTATTCTTCACATAAGAAAATTGTACCTTTTTTTTCTCATTCAATTGTCTCAAGATACAATTGCAAGTGTTTTCAAATATTGTGTGTTAACTTTTCCAAACTATCCTCCTCACTTCAAATTGTATTAATTGGGTTGTTTCCATCCATTTTAAGAGACATCAAGTAAACAGCTATGTATCTGCACCCAACATTTCAAGGAAATGAAAGATGAAACTTTTATATCATTCACTTTTCCAGGATTTTGAAAAAAGTACTACTTGAAAGGCACTCTAGTGAATACTAAAATGATCCACAGTTACATGTGACACAATGTCATACCACCGATTGTACGTATGAGTTGAATTAACTTAAAAGTTCATATTGCAGGTAAAGTTCATTCAATAAGATGTTATTTAATTTCACCCCAACCTCTGTCACTTTCTTATGTTTTAAAAAGCAAAGTGACATATTCAAAGAATGGAATAAATATATTTATATTAATAAATGCATTTTATGATTTTTACAATGTGTTATTTCGATGATTTCTTCCTATTCTTGGAAAGTATACAATTTGTGGTGGGATTGAAAATAAAATTTTTTGAATAAAATTATTGTGAAGATAACTTCAGTTTCCAATAAGTGGAATGAGCCATTTTTGGTTAATAAAGCAAGTTCTATGAATTTCATTTTTCGTATTTCTACTAAAATTTTAAGAGCACAAAAACCCAAGAGTGAATCTTAGAATAAAAATAAATTAGCAATTGTTGCAGAGAACTTGATCCCATACCAATTAGATGCAGGAGCCTAGTTTTAAAAGTCATATGAATTTGAATGAATAATGAGTAGTTACTGACAGATCTCATATTCCCTTGCCAACGCTGCAGCTGAGAAATGCTTTCAATGTGTTTCAAAACCAATTCAACTATCTTTTGTCTTGATGTAGGTTAAATATTTTTTGTCTTTTGTTATCTTTATCCGTTTCTATTTTTCCTGTTTCCCTTGTGTTTTCAGAAAATGTTAATAATCTTTTCCTAACTTACTGCATCTAGACTGTATCATTGAAGGAATTATTTTTAGCTTACATTTTAAAATCTACAGATTAAAGGTTGCAATAAAATCATTTGTTAATCAAAGTATGCAACAACACCATGAGACTTGATGAATAACAAACTTGTTTCTATTAAACTCTCCAAAATAAGTTTGTATATAAAATATAATTTATAAAATAGTAATGGTGCACTTTTCATATCATCAATAAAATGCCAATAAAATATTTTCACTGGACAAATAACTTATGCTTAAATTCAAGATACCAAAAAGAAAAAAAATATATATATATGTATATATTCATACCTACATAAATTGGTTATTGTAGCAATCAGATTCCTAGCAAAAAAAGAACAGCGCAACTTAAATGATAACATAATACAGTTTATAAAGGTATCACTTATAGAAAAATAGACAGGACCAAGTAGATTAACAAAGGGTTTTGAAATATTATTTGATAGTTAGATAGTCATTTGTTTACTTCAGGTCTGACAAAGCGATGAATGCATAAAATTACTGGAATTTGGAAGGACCTCTCGCTCTGGAACTTCTGGCTATAGTTGGAGAAACATCATTACAATGAATACAGTGGCATAGTAGGTGAATGGATGCATGGGAAATTAATACCCTGTACTCCCTGCTTCTCATTCTCCCTTCTCCTCTCAGTGTCTCCCATTGCCCAATCCAATTAGAAACTATAGTCAGGTATCTGGGTAATTCTTTTATAGAAGTCAGTCAACTAGGGCATTGGGAATTCCTCAAAATGGTCAAGGGTAGAGTGAAGACCTGGGTAAATACAGATTATTTAACACAATATTGATTTTTAAAATTCACATGGGGAAGACTGGTTTCTTTTGAAAGATATTAAGTAAGTTTAAACATTATAGCAATAACTCTCATATTATATATTTTGGAGGACTGAAAATCAGCTACCATCTCAGAAATTTTTCTTAACGTGTCCATCAGGAAAGTAAATCTGCAAAAATTTTTTCCCATTCTCTTGGTTGCCAGTTCACTCTAATGATTGTTTCTTTTGCTGTGCAGAAGCTCTTGACGGGGAGATGGGTGCATGTGTATAACCTATGTAACAATCCTGCACAGTCTGCAAATGTACCCCAGAACTTAAAGTATAATTTAAAAAAGAAAGTAAATCTGCTAGAGTTAGTGCTCATAAAAATTATTTTATATCAAAATGTTCTGACAGAATCAGAATCTCCAAAGTTCTTCACAGCCATAGGAAGTAGGCTGAATTTGACAAGGTGAAATGTAAAAGATATAATTTCTGTTGGCTAGATTGAAAAACCTACTAGTTCAAAGCACAGTATGATGCTCAGGAGAAGTAAAGGTAAAGCATTCTTAGGAAGTTCTGCCTGTGGTCAGTCAAAAGCTTGGGAATTAACAGAAGTCATGACAGTTTGATATGGAAATCAAATCTAAAGTTAGAGGTGATGCCTTAGGATATATTGTTCCTCTCTATTTTGGATTCGTAATGATATACTGAGTATCCACTGTCAAGATAATTTAGCTATTGGTAGTTCTGCATGATGACTTCTTCCAAGTGTTAGTTTTATAAAACTAACAAGATGAAATAAACTTTAAAGTAATAAATCACCTCATTCCAGAAGGATCTAGTGAAGGAATACAATAAATCACTCACTATACTACCAAAAATAAATATGAAGATAAATACTTATAGACAATGCATTTAGGTAAAAAGTGTAAAACTAATGACTAACACATGCTGAGAATCTACTTTCAGAAATCTCTTCCGCATTTTTGCATATTACACTGTTACTACCGCTAATCTACTAAGTGTGTACTGCATCACCAGATCACAGTTAAGGACCCTGGCACAGAGAGAAAGTACCTTGATCAATGTCACAGAGCTAACGGCAAGGCCAGATTCGAATGCGGCAGTCCGGTTTCAGCGCCTTTGTTTTAGCTATTATTTTATACTTTTCCTTCATCAGAGGTATTTATATGCTTGAGCAGATTAAAAAATCAGATTTTTTTGGCTTATTGGACCAGACATGCTTCCCAGAAGCTTAGAAATTGAAAGTGCTTTTGAAACATGAGCTAGATTTCCCTTGATATCATCCTGACCCCCCTACAATTCCTCCCCTCACAATGTTAGTGAGACTCAGTCCTCCAGCTGATCCAAAGTCAGGTCATGAACTATAAATTCGAAATCAACAATCTCAAAACTATGTTTCCAGTCCAGAGCTGCTGCACTCCTATTTAGGAGGCTCGAAACTTCACATTTTGATTCTCAAAAGTTCTGCCTTTTTAATATGTCTAAAACTGAAATATTGCAAACACTCCCTTCAGAATCAGTGGGGCCTACAAATAATGGTTCCTTTTTCTTTGTGGTAGGAGAATCAAAGTATAAAGTATAGCATCGGATTTTTTACTTTTGCTTGACACTGTGAAAACGTCTCCAATTTGTTAGCAGGCTTATTAATTTTGGGGGGTATATCTCCATTATGTGTCATGTATGTACCCAACCAATATACCCAGAGTGCATCATATTATTTATTAGGACATTTAAGCAAGATGTCATATATCTGTGATGAAAAACAGATCTGTGATATCCTGGGAAGACAATCAATATCTCTCCTTGCTCAAAAAATAAAGAGTAATATAAATTGAAGTTACAGAGCATGGGAGTACCATGACCTGTCTTCACGTATGTGTACATGCATGCGTACATACATGTATACATGTGCATGTGTACATACATTTATACAAATGTGTGTGTGTGCATGTATGTATTGGTGATTGTAGCACGTCGTTCTGTGTTCTCTGTTTATTGGTACATAGGAAGCCCATTTGTCAGATCAAGTTGCACATCAAGTACCAGAAATTGCATTAATTTGCTTCAGTAAAGATATTTTCTAGAGCAGAAATCCTCTAAAGCAAAACCGTTGCAAGGCTTCAGATCATGACTTCAGTTGAGAACTGATGGCCCTTAGATTGTCATTTTCTTCCCTTCGGCTGTCCAGTGCTATCACACTTTCCAATGTTTTCCATGTTCCTGAGACATATGTACTATATAGAACTGGTTGACATTAGTCCCATAAGACTGACCTTTAAGGAAAACTTCATTTCATGTGACATTTATTAATCGCTTGAAAAATACATCCCAATGACTGCAGGATTTCGATGTTCTCCTCTTGCGCCAGTACTAATTTGTCTCATACAATTCTGAACTGGTCACAGTTCTTACTTGAATATGATTATAACTCAGTTGACTTAAACAGAAATGAGATTTATTGGCAGAGAATTCAGTTTTCTCCAAACATGGAAAGGCTGCTGAAAATCAAGCTCAGTAAGAATTAAACAGAAATCAAGAGAGGCACAGAACATCCGTGATCAGCCACCTCAGAACACTGATGCTATGTGACAGGACACTCACTGTAGCCACTATGCCTGGACGGCCGCCACTGCCCTGCTGGATTCCATTTCACTGGGACACTCGGTACTATCTTATTAGACTCTCCACTCTGTTGATTCTGCTATCAAAAATCTCTAAATGTCATCGTGCTTTGGCTTCATTTACTCAAGATTCTAAGTTGTTAGGGGTGGGAGAGAGGGAGGGCATGGCTGTTGAGCTCAGATAGTATGTTGCCAAAAGGAAGGGATTATCCAGCCTTCTTCAGCTTCCACAGCAGATGGCTTGGTTGGCTTCCACCTATCTTGAGATTTCCCCCAAATCAAAAGGGTAGCCAAAACAGGAAAAATGTTCAATGAACGTATTAAACAAAATGGTAAAAGTAAACGAGGTAAAAAATAGAGGAAAAAAGTCAACTAGCGATAGCTCAAATCTTTAGATTAACTAGTGTCAACATTTTAGTGTCCTTTATGAATATCTTTTCTTTTTCTTTTTTTTTTTAATATATATACTTTTTATTGCATTTTAGGTTTGGGGGTACATGTGAAGAACATGCAAGATTGTTACATAGGTACACACATGGCAGTGTGATTTGCTGCCTTCCTCCCCATCACCTATATCTGGTATTTCTCCCCATGCTATCCCTCCCCAACTCCCCACCCCCTGCTGTCCCTCCCCTTTTTC